>JAHWFO010096488.1:328954-399904 GCA_023313115.1 Rhysida immarginata | reverse complement strand
ATTTAAAATGCTTATGCCCTTATTTCGTCAGAGAAAAACAAAGTTGTGTTGTGTCCTTATTGGTAGTTGTGTCCTACCCTGATGATGTGGTTACCACGAAACGCGTAGGTTTATTAAAAGTTCAATTACCAATTTGCTATTATAGTCCTTTATTTTCTTTTTAAGTATTTCAGCAAATTAGTCCAAGATGCAACCATTAAATGGATGTTTGTGTTTGTCCGGGCTGCGTACAGATATAACTTGTGTAAAAGGCGCAAAATGACGCCAAAAATTCTAATAAACCAAACCAAAATTCCACCTGCAAGGTATAACCATTTCAACATATTTCTATTGCAAATATTACATCCCCCAATGTGTAGAGCGATGCAATTTATATTTTCTTCCCAAGAAAGACATTTAAAATTTTAAACACAACAAAGCCTCCTTATTCACGTTCACTTGTTATAATATTCGTTCACTTGTAATAATGAATCAATTTACTTACCAGTTTTAAACGAGTCGTTTATCAACGAAATATAACCTAATGACTGCTGTAATCCATCAGCTTTTACCACCTTTACTTTGGATCGTCTAAATATAATGAAGCTTTTAATTTCTTCCAATACATGCTTTTTAACGTCTCAACATTTTAAGAAATTGCTCCATTTTTAGAATTATATTTAAAATGTGAAATCTCCTGTTAAGATGAAAAACGAAAAGAAAATTTTCTAGACTTGATTCACGTTATAGCCATATCTCGAATCCAGGTCACGGAATTTTTCATCTTAACATGTTTACAATATGTTGGACCATTATCTCTAGTACTTATTATTTCGCTAGTTATATGCTGGTTATTTCGCTTTACTTATTTTTCAATATCACTTTGGTAAACGAAAACCAAGTGGTCTGTTCTCGTCATGAATTTTCCAATATTTTTTGATTAATTAAATTTTTAAGCCAGAAGTCTATTTTAATTAAATATATAAATTAAAAATCACCTTCAGTTCCTGTAAAATCTTCTTTGTAACTTTATTACCATTAGATTATGAAGGCCACAACAGTAAAATTACCAAAAACGAAATACCTCTTAATCCATAATAAATTAGTTATTTGGTTATTTTATTTTATTTTTTAATGGACTAAGAGGTATTTCGTTTTTAGTTATTTTGTTATCTACAGTTTGTTCTTTCTTTTTATGACAGTAAGATCATCAAATAGATAAAGACTATCCCAAAATAAATTGACAGTTTTCATAACATTTCCACCATTTTGAAGTGAATTTTTACAATTTCTACGCGTTGTTCGATTGTGTAGTTTTGCATATATGCATGAACATATACTGATCACATATTTAAAAAAGAGTTGGATGAGTCTAATCATAAAACTTGTTCAACATGGACCTAATTGAGTTCAAAAAGGTTAACTCATTGTTGTTGATCGTCTAGCAGCTAGACTCTAGCTGGATCCACGACTGCAATAACGAAGCAGAGAATTCAATAATTATCCAGAGTATTCAACAGTTGGAAAATTATACTCAGTTTTTGTTTAAAAGAGGTAACTGTAGGTCAAACACAATCAATCATCAGCGAGACCGCCGTAGTTTAAAGCAGGACATCTACTGTACAAACAATTAAAAAAATGTTTTAACCCGGGTAGTGCCGACTCATATCTGGCAGAATCATGCACCGTATGGAACTAGTCCTGATATTCAAGGAAGATCGGGTCGCATACAGTATGTTCAGCAGTGGTTAGGGAGCACAGCCTAGAGAATGTAAGGGACACGTTGGAACGGCATATCCGAGAGCAAGCTGCTCTTGCAATAAATTTGCGAGACGTAAGGAAATGTCCGGTAAATGCCTGGTCTTCCAATGACTTAAACGTATCTATGCACCTTACTGAGTCTATGCCAACGCACATACAAGCTGTAATTCTAATAACAATATGAGGGTATTTCAATAAATAACGCAGAATAATTTTTAGGATATAGCTTTACTGCATATCCAAACCAAACAATATTAACAAAGAAGCTACCAGTTTACCTATTTTTAAACGTAAAAACCTAATCGCTCGACACATTTCTTCCATCGCGGTATCAATTTCATTATACCACCTGCTTTTATAGCCCCTTCCGGACGGCCGATTTTACGTCCTCGTCAGAATCAAACAGATATAAGTTGGAGAGAAGAAAGTCTGGATTGCATATTGAGTGCTGGTCGGCCTCCCAAACATATTCGTCAAATTTCTCTGATTTGTTTTTCAACATCTGAGGACGTGTTATTATGCAACAGAGTCTCTTTCGAGATGGTTGTAAGTTGGGGTCTTCTGTTGAGCCCACAGAAAATGAAAACATTCTCACTGCTTTTCGAGAATAAACAAAGGCATAACTCGGGCCATTTTTGTTTAGCAGTTCACAATTTTGCCCCAGGGTGTGCAGCAATGCCGAGGGTATCTTTCTGTGGCGTAATATTCAAACGGTGTTTTAGCCGAATCTCAACTTCTTTGGGTAAGTACTGACGGCATTGAAATAGAAAATGCGTATTTTGCGATGGTTTCAATAGATTCATAAAGTGCCTTTAAGTCCAACATAATGTAATCAATTTAAATTAAGGGTGGATTGGAAGGAATCTCGTAATTTTATTTTAAAATTTCAAGTCCGAACATAAATGAGTTCTTCTAAAGTTATTCAAAATTAGCCATCCGGCCTCTTACTAAAGGGAATCGTCAACATCAATCTGACCAATCTTCGGTTGTTCGGTTCATCTCTCTTCCTCTTTAAGTCGACGACGACAACTACACCTTCAGAAGTTATCGAAGAGTTCTCCCGAGCATTGCATCTTCTATTGACGAGTCGTTGTTTCCATGACAACCGGGAGAGCCCTCTTGCCAGGGACGACGGCTTCGGATTGGTCGATAAGTCGATCGGTTCCGTTAAACACGAGCATAGTTAATTTGCGCATGCGCTCTTTTTTTTTCTTCCAAAAATGAAAAAAAAAATCTTTCCTTCTTCTTGTGCAGTTTCTCTCTTTGAGGTTCCATTCATATTTTCCTTTCGTGTTGGCATCATTAGTGAAAAGGGAAAAGGGGTTCGAGTCCTCTGCTGCCACTCGAGCTAGAGTCTGCTCCTCCTCCTCCTCCTCCTCCTCCCGCCGCCATCGATCATGCTCTGGTGTCATGGACGGAGCTCTTGGAGAGAAAAGCACAAGGGGAAGAAACGATAACAACGGAGGCAACGAAAGGGTTGACGGTGACGAGAAAACACACAAAGCGGTCGGCAAACAATGAAAGGAAAATAGCCATTTTGTGTACATTTCCTTCTCCCTCTCTCCCCTTCGTCTTCTGCTTTTGAAGGAATGCCAATTTAATAATGACCGGGCAAAATGGGCTCGAGAAAACACTTTCTAAAAAGCACAATGGCTGCAATTTATATTTTGTTTATTTATGATTTTTAGTGTGGCTTTGTTCTTCGTTGCCGTGCCCACCCCATCCAAGCTTATGATTGAAATAGATAAATAAAAAGAATCTTTAAAATGATAAATGCGCCCGACGAGCTCTTCCACCGAACTTGTTTTCACGTGGTAAGTCGAAAATCTCTCTACTCACTCTGAATCCTAAACATGTTATCTCAGATAGGAATATTGTGTTGTCCACGTTCTGTAAACAGCAGAGAAGTAACACAAGGTCGCTGATTTCACGCAAGGGATTCTTGGAAAGCATGACTCAAGCGCAACTTGAATGTAACCATTTTAAACACCTTTTGCTCATAGTAAATGCAATTTTGATTCACAATAACGGTCTTCGATACCACTGACCTCATAGTCACGTCTCGTAAATATAGTGGATTCACAGTGACACATTAAACTTGGTTGAGGAACTGGCTATGAATGAATATTTAAAGCATGATCAAAGTGAATTCTATTTCTCCTCCCTAATACAAGCTAATGGATCTGACATTTCTCGCACTCATACATGGGATTATTTCAATATAAGCAGAAAGGTAAATGTTTACCAGCAAAGTAGAAACCTGACTTGAATTGAATGTCTAAAACCTCAAGACATGCTCATAATTACCACATTACAAAAATGTTATACAAAAGCTGAGATTATTTCATTAAAAAAGTTTAGTAAAATATAAAATCCAAATGTTAGAAAAATGTATTTTTTGGCTGACACTTTGAAAACAACATTTGTGAAGAATATACAAATATCTATACAGTAAATACGTATACAATGAAGTGCCAAAAGTCTTGGATACCTATTCGACTTCCTTTTGCCCTGCGAAGTGCAGCAACTCGACGTGGCATAGACTCTACCAGTCGGCGGAAGTCCTTTAAAGAGATGTTCAGTCATGCAGTCTCAATAGCCGCCCATAATTGCGTTAAGTTTTGCAGGTGCAGCTTCTTGGATCGTTAGAAAATATACGTTAGAATTGTTCAGATTACTCTACACGCTAATCGCGAATAATGTTGGACCGGTGACATGGCGCATTGTCCTCCTGGAACATCCCGTCGTTGTTATGATACGTGAAAGCCGTGAAAGACCGCAAATGGTCTTCAAGCAACTAGACCAATCAATCATAGATCCAATTTGATCAGAGGACCCAAACCCTACCATGTAAACACGCTCCACATCATGGTGGAGCCAACTCCAGCTTGCACAGTGCTTCCCGACAGCCTAGGTCCATAGCCTCATGGGTTCTGCGCCACACACGAATTCTATCATCAGCTTGCGCCACTTGAATCGTGACTCATCGGACCAAGCTACGTGTTTCTAGTAATCTAAGGCCCATTGAATATATCCACGAGCCCAGCCTGCTATGGCGTGATGTGAGTAAAGGCACTCTTGTCGGTTTTTGCTACCATATCTCATCAGTGCGAAATTTCGCTGCACTGATCTCACAGATGCGATTCTTGTATGCCCCTCACTGAACGTGGCTGTTAATTGACGTAGTGACGTGTGTCTGTTATGAAGGACTATTCTTCTCAGATGTCACTGGTCACAAGCATTTAGCAACCGTGGTCGGCGACTGAGCTGTCCATGGTGGGAGGTAATGCCTGAAATGAGTACTTTCTGTACACCCTTTACACCCTTAACGCTGTGTGGATTGAGGAATGTTGAATATCCGCATCACTTCCGAAATGGAATGTCCCATGCGTTTAGCTCCAACTATCATTCCGCGTTCAAACCCTAATGTTTCAGACGATTACTAATAGTCAAATCGACAGCACCGATACCGCTCTGATTATTTATACAGGGTGTTTCAAAATGTATAATCCAAAGTTCACACACAAGTAGAAGGCATTAAGGTGAACAGATTCTATTAATACATGAGGGGTTGGAACTCAACCATTGCCAAGGTAACGTTAGAGGAGGGAGCAGTAATCAGAGTGCACATGAAAACACATGAGTAAGTATGCGCTGTGCACACGTTTATTATGGAACTGCGAAACCACTGAAGCTTTACAAAAGATGCTCAAAATGTGAGTCAGCCATGGCCACATCATGGACTCCCGTATGCGGCCAAAGATTCCGGGCATTTCTCTGATGTCGTCTGAAACAACTGCCATGCGAGCTGCCAGATATTCAATGCTTGTCACACAACTGATTTCATGTGGCCCCAAAAAAAGAAATCCTTGCCGAAGAACTGCAGCCTGTTTGTGTTGTGCCATCATTTGCATGCTTTATCACCTGTCATTTGCTCTCCCATTAACTTGACAATGGTTGAATTTCGACCCCTCACGTATTAACAGAAAACTCTTCACCTTAATGCCTCCTATCTGTGTGAAGTTTGGATTATACCTTTTGAAACACCCTGTATACATTTTATGCGATGAAAGTGACACAGGAAAATTTGCATACGACGCTCCCATGATTTTTGGCACTCCAGTGTATATACAGTTAAGCCACTCAAATACTCGTACGTTACAAGTGAACGAATTCGAACTGTCGAAACATTGCAAAAACCCTCGGCGCTATCTACTATCGTGTTCCATCTGTGACCAGGACTGTGAACAATCACCCTGTATCGCAATTTCCATTTTAGGAGACTATAATGCAAAGCATTCGTGCCCGTAGAATGTTTTCTTCCAAGAGTCCGTTTTAAGTATCCGAGGCCGCAGAAATCCATTGGGGAAAAGTCGGATGATATTACAGGGATATCTTCTAATGGAATTAACCGTATGACCTTTGCTTCTATTGCTTCTGTCAGTGCTTTTTCGTAAGAGACCGTTGAATTTCATGTGTGACTTGAAACTTAATCAGATGAACCAGGTTAGTTCACGTGTATTGTTTTCGTACAAGATGAGAAATTGGAGATTTTTAGCGATATTGTTACATTTTTTATAACTGACCTATGTACTTGTGGATCGTCTCCAGAGATGAAACGCCTTACTTTCGTTACTACCTTAGGCATTCTGGAAGAACCTGGTTCGCCCAACATTACCAGTATTTAAGTGAGAAATTGCTAATTACTTTTGATTCCTCCTTTCGAAATTTTTAATCCGTTACTTTTACACGTTTTTATAACGCTTGAATACCAAAGGGATGTCCTCCCAAAATCGACTAACTTTTTGGTGACGCAAAACTTCTTCCATTCATAACTGATAGTGCTGGGGTACATTTATTTATACTTCCGTTTACGTGCTCCAGCATCGTTTAGTTGAAGCGGACCAACTGTTTCAGAAATCAAGATGAAGACAATGAAGTATAATATCAAAATATCTGGGTGATCGAGCTTCGCTCGTGGTAAACTTTTATTAATTTCATTTTTTAAGCATTAGGTTCCCAATTCCAAAAAAATTCGTTAATGGCTTTTTTTTCTTCTTAAGTTGAATGAATTTTTCGTTTTCACCAAAAAAGTTTTTTTAATACGTTTATGTTTTTCAAACAGTCGAGTCCTTTAAAATTTCTTTCCACACAACAATTCATGTGTGGCGTGGATTTTCCTTTGGCAACAAAACCCTTAAAGTGCTCGACTTTTTTACCCTTGAGAATGCCACATACAGCATGCCATGCATAAAAACTGATGTCCTGAGATCTACCCCAACCAAGTCGAAAGTTTGTCCTTGTGCCTTGTGAACTGTTATGGCGAAAGCAGCTCTTACAGGAAATTGGTGCCGCTGCATGGTGCATCCAAGTTGACCTTTTGTCGAATCAAGTGTGATCCTCGGGATATGGACTTCTCTGCCAGTCTGCTCACCAATGACAATTTTTGCCTTAATTATGTTGTTACAAAGACTTGTTACGATTAATCTCGTTCCATTACACAAACCCTCAGACATAATTATTGAATTTTTTTTAATTTGAGTTCATGTGGTGGCAAATCAGAAATGTTGACTGAATTAAGAAATTCTGTTGTGAATTGAAGTGCTCCTTCAGGTTGATCTTTTACCGAGTCACTGTTATGGTAAATTTTGAAATCTCCGGGTAGTTTAGCAATAATTTCATTGTTTATTTGTACGACTTGTTTGTTGAGTGGCGCGAGAATTGCTCTATTTTTTATTTCTTCATAATTTTCAGTGACAAGGCAGTTGCCGAATACTTCTTCAATAAGATTGCCGTTTGAAATTGTTTCTTGCGGCAATTCTATTTCTTCCATTGCATTCATCGGTAGCTCTCAGTTTCCTAATTCTAATTTTCGACGGCCATTTTCGTCTTTGCGATATACGGCTTTTTCATGTGAAAACTGTGAACTTTCAGGATCCAAAGACGGATTGTAGCGTCTTCGATAATTTGGTTTTCCATCGTCCACCAAAGATGTAAATTCTTGAAACGTTTTTGGGAAATCGAATCGACATTTTGTACGTCCATTTTTTTACCATACATGTTGCATTTCGATTTAATTCTCCACAGGGATTGTGAATCATCCACATTAATACGATTTCTCTCAATTGTAAATCATCACTATCAGGTATTTCACCGGAAATTAAGTCGTCAAGTTCTTCTGATTGTTGAAATTTGTCGTCAGGAGTCATAGTCAAAAGCAAATGCATGTGCGGCCATCCTCTTTTTTTGGAATTCTATCGTATAAACAAAAGCTGCGACCTTCCCAAAAATTTGTTTTTTGTCCAAATCATCTATCATTTGATCAAATTTAAGTTTAGCAACTCTAGCTACGAGATCAGATCGATTTAGACGGAGCTGTTCTAAAATGGTTCCGTCTGCTAAATCAATGTATGATGCTTGTTTTATTTCCGGCCATTTGGGATTGGATGTCATAGTAATTAAGAAATCAGGTGATCCAAATCGACGGACGAGAGCCATTGCATCTTCAAAATGTTCCGTATAATAACGTGTTGAGCCTGGAAATGAAGAAGGTAATATAATTTTTTCACCGACTGCAGCATTTTTTTTTCGGCTAGCTCAGTAATGAAATGTGTCACTCCCGTATATTGTTCTGCACGAATTTTTTTTTTTGGTTATTTTTATCCATTGTATGCGGTCACGTTCTACACGAATGGAGGTGTCAACCAGATACTGTTGGAATAATCTGCCACCAAAGTGAAGTGCATTAAAAGGAATTTGTCGTAAATCATGATTCGCTGTAACTGGATCTGGAAAATGTTTAGTTAGCTGTGGTCTCAACGAAAGTCTGTATTGTGCCATCTCAAGGCGAGTTAGATGTTGGCGGCTGGCATAAGGTGTACATAATTGTAAATTAATGTGATAACCATCAGTGCCCGCTGGATAAAATAATGGATAGGTAAATGGCTCTACGCGTTTATCAATATTTTTCAATGTGATGATGTTTTTATCATTTCATTGTCTGGGAAGCTGTGATCAGCATTTAGCGTAAACACTGCACACACTTCATTACAGGACGGTACATTAAATCTTCTGTAATCGGCCGGTTCTGGCATTCTAAACAAAAGTTTTACTTGTGGCGGTGTAATATCTTGCGCTGCAGCATGGCGATTTACTTCGTCCTCTACCTCTCACATCATGGTGAACCCTTGTACATAACGATTATGGGTTCGAATGATATTCTCCAATAATTCCATCAATAAAATTCCATGGTTAAGAGGATGGCTTGTTCGCTCAGTAAGAGCATCATCAGAATCTAAGAAATACAACTGTCCATAAAGTGGTCGTTGAAATTCCCCTTCAGCAGTCTGTATAGGATGGGCTGTCATATTCATTTTATAATAAACTTGCCCGCAAACAACAAAACTATAAATGCCATGTTTGTTAATTGTTCTATCATCATTGACGTTGATCGTCCTCGGTGGCTCAGCGGTTGCGTGATCGCCTCTGATGCCCGAGTTCGCGGGTTCGATCCCGGCCAAGGACGACGAGGATTTTTCAGGGGGAAATCCTGAGATCACGCACTTCCTTCGGAAGGGAAATAAAGCCGTTGGTCCCGTGTAGTCGTTTGCCGGCTGCACGTTAAAGAACCCTTGCGAGGCAAAATTTGCGGCCCCTACAACGCCGTCCTGAAATGACCATAGCAGTTGAAAAGGACGTTAATACCAAACAAACCAAACCAATCATTGACGCTGAAAGATGCTAGCGCAAAGGACGCATTTAAATTCCTTATTCTTTTCTGGAATTCTTCCGACAGAGGATGAGATCCTATAAACAGACGTACTAATTTATTTGAAAATTGCGGTGGTTCAAGTTCGATTCGGCCGTGCAAACAACAGTCGCGAAAAGAATTTAGATTTGTACAATTTGATACGCGTTCCTCTGGAAAATGCAAGGCCCCGCAATGACAACATGACACCTGGAAAGGTCCCAAATTTTGATACTGCACATTTACATTAACAGCCCCTTTATACGTTGGTAAGCAGTTTCCTTCTAAAACTCTTCGATGTCTGGCGATACGACGCCTTTGTTCTTCTAACCGTTGTTCACGTTCCTCATCATTTTCATTAAGCATTCGTTGTGACGCGCGCTGTCGTAGGTCTTCCAACGGTCGTTCACGTTGCTCCTCATTTTCACTGTCGACACGTCGTGATGCACGCTGCCGGAGTTCTTCCAAATGCTCTGATTGTATAATTTGAGCGTTCATTTCAATTCATCTCACTTTTGCGTTACGGATTGGCCGAGTCGAGGAAGTTTGAATTTCTTGAATAGAAACAGAATTAGATTAATGAAATTTAATCTATTGTTTCAATGGCATTCTCATAAATTTATTTGCATACCTTCTGTTGAATTATGAGACGTTTGATTACAGGACGTAATTGGTCGAGCCGATGAAGATGGTATTTCTTGAATGGAAACAGGATCATTTTGAAAAAATCACTTTATTGTAAATTCATCATTTTCATAAGAATTTAACTGCATACCTTCAATTAAATTTTCGGGCTGGTCCTCATTGCGAGGCGTTTGAAAGTTAAAGTTTCGAGTTCTACGTGGACGTCCTCTAGGCATTATCAGGGTCGTACCCAGAAACCCCCCCTGGGTACGGCCCTGGGCATTATTGCTGTCGCTGTTGCCGAAATGGCTGCTGGTTGTTCTTGCAATGTTTTGTAAATGTTGGAGTTATTTATGTAATCATTAATAATCGGATTTTGTCACAAACGTTTGTTAACGACATTGCATTGTTAGGAAACGCGTGGCGTCGTCTACAGTCGATTAGCAGCAATAATTAAAAAAAAACTTAGGAAATTGAAATTTCCCAGAAATGAGACCTAGCTAGAACGACTTTTTGCCCCTCAAAACCCCAAAATATTGCTCAAATTAGAGTATGACACCCACTGGATCTAGCCCAATGAAATCCTGATATTCGAAAACCCCTGTTTACCAATTTTTTGTGCAATGAAATAAGGTTACATTTAATAGTTCAATAGAAACTGATGATTTTTTTGTCCATAAATGGCATCACAAATGTTACATAACCTGAAAAGTGCCATTTAGCGAATTTTTACGGACATGGGACCTAGCGCAATGAATTCCTGGTACCCAAAATCCTCTGTATACCAATTTTCGTGGAAATCGTTAGAGCCGTTTTTGAGAACCCGAATATATATTATCGTATAAGATTCATAAATTCATTTATTTTTCGTATTATATCCAATATATCAATACATAACTCATTTAATCTGCAAGAAGAATATTGTGAATGAAAGGAGGGTTCATACGAAATTTCTTTACTTTGGAAGGAAAACTTCTTTATTGTGGAAAATTCGTTACTTTGGAAGGAAAAAATCTTTACTTTGGAAAATGTGTGGTACATTAAAAGTATCGTTACTGTATTCGCGAAATTGGTCATTCCGTCGCCAATTATTTTCGTTTTGTTTTTTTTTTTATTTTGACTTCAGATTCGGATAGAGCATCAAAAAAGCAAGTGAAAGTTATAATATGCACACATGTCCTCTCTATTCATGAACATGGCCAAAATGACGAGTGAAAATTATTCATTATAACTTTTACTTACATTTTGATGCTCTATTTGAATCTGAAGTCCAGATCAAAAAATTCAAAAAAAATTGGCAACAAAACGACCGACTTTCTGAATTCGATTTTCAAATTTTTGCTTGCAGAGATACAGTAAATGCCTATTCGCAAATCATTCTCACTGCTTGCGAAATGAGAAATGTTATGCTTGGTGTCGTATATTATGTAATTGAAAAAAGAATAAATTTTGAAACCAATGTATATATCCTTCCTTATATACAGTGAGGAAGAGTAAAGATGTGGCTCTGAGGATCTTGAAATTGATTTTTGGAAGAAGTTGAGTGTGTGTGTGTGTGTGTGTGTGTGTGTGTGTGTGTGTGTGTGTGTGTGTGTGTGTGTGTGTGTGTGATGGTACGCAGATGCTTAAGCAAATCAAATATTTATTTATTTAAGTAAAAAAAAAAATTCATGCGAAATAGAGAAATGTTTGCGGATTTGAGTTAGAAGAAGATCTGGCAGCGTTGTTGTTTTATTGGTTTGATTTAAGCAACGAACGCAGCCGTCGTTATGAAAAATTGAATTATTTCCTCTGGCTGTGAATTTCATCACAAACACGATCGCCAAGGATTGAAAAAAAAAAAAAAAGAAAAATCCTCGGCACTTTCAACGCCGCGTAAGACACAACCTGTCAAATTTACTTCGTTCATCCTCCAACAACAAGAGCGGCATCAACAACACGAGAGCGGTCGAAGCTTCGTTTGGCAGCAGCGATTAGAAGACAAAAATGGTCTTCATCAGAGAATTGCCTCGATCATGTTGTGTGCCTCGTATGACATGGCGATTGGCCGGCTAGCCCTTTCTCACTATTAAAATCACACTACGAAAGGTAAAAAAAAAAATTCAAATTCCCTTTTAGCGTATAAAAGTGTGTGATCGTTGTTAAATTACAAGAGCATCCCAAGTCACTTTCTATGTATACAGTAAAAGAAAAAAACCCTCGTCCAATCGTGATTTGCATGCCGTTAGTAATCATCGTTTTAAATGAATGTCGGGATTCCGCTAAGAAAGAGTGAAGGGGGCGCCATTCGTATTTTCACCTCGAGGGCAAAACACCGGCGCACAGCACTTGGGTGGCTTTTCTTACAGCCTTGAATCGATCTCTTTTTTTATTTCTTTTTATTTTTCATTTTAGCCTACCCCCACCATCTCTCTCAAGTCTTGGGTGAAATGGAAGCGAGGAGAGTTTTTATTTCTTCTCCTCCCCATCTGATAAGAAGCCCGATTTCGTTTTTTTTTTTTTTTTACTCCTTCCTCCTCCGTTTTACAAAACTCGTCCAGTCGGATTGTGAGCAGCAAAGGCTTCAACGGATTCTGATTTTTATAAAGTTCGTGGGATGAGTTATGATTTCAATTAGGAATTATTTAAATCACTTTATTAAATAATATACTGTTATGCGGCATATAATGAATTAACTATATAAACATAATTAAAAGCAATTAAACATTAAAATCTCATTATTTTTGGCCTAAGTTAATGTTTTTATTTTCATATTATGAATTCAAAATGATGTAGTGTCAAATCATGCAATTTCATTTAACTATTTGATCTAATAGCTAAAATTAAATTTATACTCTTACTCCTCTATTATAAGGCGGCAAATAAAGCGTATGCAATGTACTAAACAAAATTCTTATTTTTAAAGCATATTTAGGAATATCATCCTTTTCGTAACACCCAATGAGTTCATTGTTCAAAAACTTTTAAAAAGGTTTAAAGTTTACTTAGATAAGGTTAGATTAAAAAATAACAGCATGTTTGACTTTAACGTTGACTCTGATTCTGTACTGTTGTGTTGATCCTCAATTGTCACTTCAACGAATTGCTCATTAACAAGTACTCTGAATAAATAGCGCACCTAGAAAGAAATTTTGGGAGGGGTCCAAAACTTGGGGAAAGCGGCTTTGACGACAGAAAAGTATTTAAACTCAATTATGTAAATTCAATAAAAACATTAAATATTACTTGAAACAAACTTCCGACTCTTCCATAAGATACAAGTTTACAATAATTCTCAGGGTGTTCACAATAATGACTGTTTTAGTTCGCTATACGTCTGAGATAGTTGAACGTAGAATGCCACTATTCTTATATTCATGAAGGTTCTGTAGTTTCATATGAATAACAATTCGCACCGTGGGATTCTCCGATTTCTACATTAAAGCTATCCGAAAGTTGGATAGGTCGTTATGGGAACCAAGACATGGCTCTCCATCACTGCCTCCCGCTCCCACTCCATAGAAATAACGCTATGCGACTTTGTGTACGGGGATAGGAAAAGGACACTATTTAGCCCATCGTGTACGGGGATAGGAAAAGGACACTATTTAGCCCATCATTACCGGGAAACTTGGACAAATTAATATCTCGAATCACAGCAAAAGTGGGAAGTTTAACATATTGGATGAGTTTGAATATCGATATAGATATTATTTCAGTGCCTGGTGGGGCGAACATCGAATATTAGGAATATTAATGAGTTTAAAAAAATGTTTCCTTTTTTCACTACTATTTATAAAAACGATATATAACAAACTAAAGTAGGGGCATTCTGTTCTGGACACCTTATAAATGTACTAAAGTTACAGCAGTTATTTTTTCCTTTCTCTTTTACAGAGGCCCCCAGCCTTTTGAACCCCCTATGGGTGCACCACTACTCCATAAACAGCTGCATTTAAAATTTTTTGTTTCTTATTGACAAATGAATGATAAATTCGAAACATTCAAGGCAGAACAGTTTCTCATTGTTTCTTATAGAATGTAAGCAGCGGACATGAGAACTATAAGGATTGATCGTATCCAAGAGTAGTACCAAATTGGAAGAAGATACAAACAATAAGGTTGTGATTGTTATTTGTACATATCTCTGAATGCACCAAGATAGAAGACTTTATTCGTATTCTTCTTAATAGCAAATATATTGAGATGGTTTGTCCCGAGATAGGGTTCGCTCTAGAGGCCTAGAGCAGCAACTCTAAACGGTGGCATTTTTGCTGTGAATTTGACAAGATTGATCCAATTAATCGAAATTTATACTTGTCGAGTTTTTTCTTTGGCTGAAATTGCTATGCAATTTAGATTTCGTATTTACAGTACGAGGTGCGATCCAAAATTTCCCGATTGGAGCTGTATAACCGAAACGTGAAATAGTTTCAATGCACGCCGTTGGATGGCAGTAGGTACTTGTTTTGTGTAAAGAGAATTTCATATGATAATTGCTTCTTGCTTTGCAGCAAATTCCAGCGTCAGAGGTACGTTCCCTCCTAACTTTTGTCAAAAAGGAAATGTTCAATCTGCAAGTTTGAATTTACTGTAAAACAAGAAGCAATCAACATATGAAATAGGAATGAAATAGGAATCAAAATGGCTGCCTGAAATAATTATTGGTTGGTTTGGTTTGTTTGGTATTAACGTCCTTTTCAACTGCCATGGTCATTTCATTTCAGGACGGCGTTATAGGGGCCGCAAATTTTGCCTCGCAAGGGTTCTTTAACGTGCAGCCGGCAAACGACTACACGGGACCAACGGCTTTACTTCCCTTCCGAAGGAAGTGCGTGATCTCAGGATTTTCCCCCTGAAAAAATCCTCGTCGTCCTCGGCCGGGGTCGAACCCGCGTCCTCGGGCATCAGAGGCGACCACGCAACCCCTGAGCCACCGAGGCCGATAAATAATGATTGTCCCACACCTTCTTTATATAGAGCTTTAGTTTTACATAGGCTAGTGATCGCCAGTTCTCGCCTATAAAGACGCCGTTTTCTTAGTAGCTGTTGACATTGCTTTGCTATTTTACTTTGATGTTGCATAAAGAATTCGTGTCAGGGCGTCACACTGTCAATTCACAGTTCTTCTGGTAAGGTGGGCGGGGGAGGATGGCCATCGAATTCTTGGTCAGAAGCTGTTGTGTGCTCAATGAACGGTGGGCGGGCGCGTTATCGGGCGCGTATGACATCTCGAAACTTCCAAGAAAATTTTCTTCTTATTTTGTCTTTAGAAAACCATCCTCCAAGAAGCCCCAAACTTTTAATTTAGACCCCGCATATCAAAATGCTATAATTACCAAGAAGTTGATCAACAACAAAATCATTGAAAAAATGCAAAGCGTTAATAGCCAAGCAGACATACGATACTTTTTCAGCATCTTCTATAATTTATTTGTAATTTATTAAATTGTTATCCTGGAATATTTAAAGCAAATGATGTACAGAAAAGGGTTATATTTGAAAGACAGTTCGACAAGTACGCGATACGTATCTGAATACATGCTCTTAAATTGTTCTTTAATACGTATTGGTATCCGATGATGGAAAGAGTACTTGAAATTAGCCAATATTCGATTTAAGAAAGAATTCATAAATAACTAGTTTGTCTTTTAAATTTATTAAACCGTCTGCCTTTATTGCTATACACTTCAACAATTTTGACAACACAATACGATAACAGTGAATAAAAAAGATAAATGTATATCTTTTAACGTTTACATCAACTATACATGAAATAAGATTTTTATTTTTCAGACTTACAAGGAAGCATCCCTTTGCGCGTTTTCTCTCTTTTTTTTTTTAAGAAAAAAAAACATAGGGCGAGAAATAAGACGCAGGGAGGGAAAATGGAGTTTTTTTAGGAACCCAAGTGACTCTACGAGAATCATGACCTGGTCATGTGAAAACAGTTTCAGAGAATTATAGTAGTATAATAGTAGTAGTAATCGTAGACAAAGCTCGATTTAACGGAATAACTGGAGAAATCATTCGTCTTCTTTCACACTTTCTTCATTTTAATTGAAACTGATAGGTGAAGAGTTTGCGAAGATTTTGCTTTGAAAGCCGAGTAAATATCCCGACACTCTGCACAATTTGCCAGTCATCCTTGTGATTTCTTGCTTCCGTCAAATCGAGTTTTTTTAACTACAAAATATAACTGTTCCTTAGTCAATTTATTTATTCCACTGTCAATGTTTTTTTACTTTATATCTCGTTGCTTTTTTACTGTCAGTTCTGCTCTAACGCCTTCTTAGTGGCTTTCTGTGTTCGTTGAGAACTACGAAAATGGGAATAAAAATCAGATATTCTGCGTCGGTTCTTTTACTGTTAGGTCCTTCATTATATGATTTTATTAGATATGAGCGAGAGTTACGAGTAAACAAAGAATAAACGCGAAATAGCGCAAAACATTTTTCTGAAATATTCTAGAAATTTGATTTTATAATTTGTAGTGTCCAATTAAAACAGAAGAGTGTGTGAAGAGCATAGTATTGGCTTTCTTCACTAGATTATTTGATATATTATAGAATGGTCAATTTGCGTGATCGGTTATTTGAGTTTAAAAACTTCAATGCCAATTAACACACACATACACACACATCGCTTAATCACTATGTTAAAAAAGTAAACGATCAGGAATTTTGGACGAGCGTTAGAAAAGCTCCCATAAACCATTCTTGTTTGAAACTTGAATGGAAAAGGCGTCGCATCATCGCTTCAGAAAGTAAACAGAAATTCCGTATACAATAGTTATTTGTTTACAATAATGACGAAGATTGTCAGTGAGATTTATAGTAATATTAAATGCTGAATCCTTTTCATGTATTCGCATCGCTTCGTAGTTTCTCTCGTCAACAGTAGAGTTGTGATTAGATCTCGTGGAGTTGATTAGATCTACTGTCGAGCTTATATTTTGTAAACTCATCCCATTCTTCTAGAAGTCAGAAAGTACCTTTGAAGAGAAGATGCGAGTATTAAATCTACTCTTCATCATCCTTTATGTAAACAAGACAGGGTTATTTTGAATAAATTATCTTTGTAATTAAGTCTTTGAAGTAGGCTTAAATGAGCCCTCTTAAGAAAATAAGGCAAATCTCAATGTGAACTTAAGAAATTTCAAAAATGAAGAGAAGCTACAGGGTGATTCACTAGGTAGTTAACCCAAATAGGAAATATGTTTCACTATAGTTTGGTTCTGATTTTAAAGTAGAAATGTGCGGTTTACATCAACTGCGGTATCTTTAATCCGCGTGAAAATGCTTTGGTGCTTCTTAGTCAATGGGAGAATGGTAATCACCTAATACGTACTAATCAGCGTTGGTTTTCAGGGGAAACTACATAGTGAATCACCGTGTTTCCAATCTATTTACATTGAAACAAGGTAAACCTTATTTTGCTTCAATTTCAAGAGGTAAATCACGCGACATTCCTCATAGCCACGAAATGAAATCGCGTCATAGCAGAACTAACTGTAAGCATTTGATCAATAACAATAATAGCTTTTAGCGTATTTACTTTTATACAGTGTGGAGTATATATATTTATATTTATATTTATAGTAGTAGTACTGAGAGTTATGTCATATAGGACTCATGTGGGGCACCGGCAAGATTCATTATGATCGAGTGCATTTTATGATTCACTCTTGTTTTGTGGCTACCCGTCTCAAGCGTTAATGGACTCATTCACATCTGATATGGTGAAAGCTTTTTTTTTAAAAAAAAAACAACATAATTATGTTATAGTTCGATACCCTTAGATAATGTGGAATTTAAGGCATTTCAAAAGAAACTGAAAAATAAAAAATAAAAATTGAACAACTTCTATTTTCGTTCTATCATGATATCACGAAGTTTTCGTTATAGCCTACGTCTTGCAATTCCTCCTCCTTTTGACCAGAAACGACAAAAGTAAGCACTCCGACTTTCTTATTCGTTCCTTCATCATCATCATCAACATGGTCTGTGATTGCATGTTTTTGTGTCTAGCTGCTCGTTTCGCTCACCATTTCCCCCGAGTTGCCTGGTGACGTCGCTCGCTTCGGATGTACGTAAGGAGAGTAGCGGCCGAATCCAGCGAGACCGAGCGCAGCGGGGAACACAGGTCGCGGGAGTCTCGCATTCTCCGCGGCGATGAACTGGGCACTTGCGTTGGGTACGAGGAGGTTGAGTCCATGCAGAGCGCTCCATTGGCTCCACAACTGCGCCGGTAGCGTCGTCGTCGAGGACATGGCAGCCGCCGCGGCCGCTGCTGCTGATGGCGACGACGACGGCGAGGTGGACGATGAGGCGGCGGCAGCGGCGGCGGCAGCAGCAGCGGCCGCGGCTGCAGCGGCCCTATACAGAGGATTCTGCACGTACAGCTCCGGAGGGAGGGAGTGCGGTCTCCAGAAGAGCGGCAGCCGCGGGAGGAAGGCAGCCTTGTCCGCTAACAGGGCGTCCGACTCCGAGTCGAAGGAGCGCAGCGGTGATCGGGCGTACGTGTGCTCGGCTATCATGCTCTCCATCGTGTCTCGGATGGAAAACGGCATACTGCAAAAAACGACAGAGAAAAAAAAAATTAGAAAAAGAGATACATAGAAGAGGACTGGGAAAGAAAGTGTACAAAAAATAAATAAACAAATGGTTAGTAAAAATGAAGATAGAGACATATTTTCAAACATAAATAACATTACTACAACTTTGAATTCCACATTTCGTAATTTAAAACTGAATTGTTTCCTATACTAAAAGATTGGCTCCGTTTGTATATTATATGAAAATTTATGTAAAATGCTATATTTTTCCAATTGTACGTACAAAACATAATAATAAATATATCATTAGATGATCACTTGAGGGTTTTAATAGCACGCCTTACCTCAGAATATTCAAATTAATGATGAAAAATATGATATATTCTTTAAGAATTTACGCCTTAGGAAAGATAGTCCCAGCCGGCGAACGTGGGAGCTGCTCTAACCAAGCCCTAAGGTCATGTAAATAGCGGTTAGCTTTCATGGCCGCAGTGGCGCAATTGGTTAGCGCGTTGGCGGTCCGAGCCAAAGGTTCCTGGTTCGATTCCGGGCTGCGGAATTTTCTTTCCTATTTTTCATCATTAATAATAATAAATGTAAATAATGCTCCAACATACAGTTAATACACTCATGCTCAAAAGTTAAAGGTTGACAAGATTGGGCTGTTCAATCCGCGAAATATCATCAAACTTTGCAGAGAAGTGGAGTAGGCCGTATTAATAATAGAACATGTGCAGAAAACTAAAAGGGGGAATGCAAACAAACTGTCACCAACACCCTCTTTCTGCGGAAATTGTTTATAGTGCACGTTTGGTTGTCATCATGGCATATGGAAAGCGTAAATGATGTATGGTGGCCTCTGTCTGCTACACATGCTGCATAACGTGGTGGCATACTGCGCACTAAATAGTCCAGCAGTTCTTGAAGAGTCCCACTCCCTAACCAGCACTTGACGAAGCTCTTGGAGAGTTCTAGCCGGAGGTAGCACAGAGGCAACACTTCTGCCGAAGTCATCCCCTGCCTGCAATGGGATTCATATCAGGGGAACAAGGTGGCTAATTCAAGTGCTGAATGCCCTCGGTTTCCAGGACTTTGTGGGTACGGGCGCTGTCCTTCATGTAGAGGAACTCCACGGAAAAGTCGCACATACTGTTGCAGGATGTCACGGCAGTAGAACTCTGCGATTAGTGTACCACGGTCGAACACTTGCGTGCACCGATCATGATCCAAGCCCACACCTTCATCCCACCACCTTCGAATTGACTTCGTTCGATAGTGTTAGGTGTGGATCTAACCACTTGCTCTCTCCAGAATTAAACACGTCGAGAATCGCTTTCCAGGCTAAAGCGAGATTTGTTGGATAACTTGACACGGCCCCGCTGTGCTTCTATCCAGGTTGAATGTTCGTTGCACCATGAACATCGCATTATCAGGGTCAAAGTGGGATGCATGGCATGGATTTCCGAGCATAAAGCCCGATCTTATGGTGTCGCCTGTAGACTGTGTGCTTTGAAACATGCCCCCGTAGACCCCGTAGATGAAGTCCCTAGCGAGAACACTTGCAGTGAATTGCCTATAGTGTGTGGCATTTAGGGGGAGAAATCGTATCATCCCGGGATGTAGTGCAACGTGGACGACATTGGATATTTCCTTGTTGTTACAATGTCTTCCACAGCCTGGAGATAACACTTCTTGAAACGTGCAAAGCTTGCGATATTTCTATTAGGGACTTTGATGGGATTTTCCTGAATATCTTAAAATTTACTGTAAAGCTTAAAAACATGTTGTAGAAACCTAGATACTTTCAATTCTTAAAGTTACAGTAGACTGTTACTGTATTTTCTATAAAAAGACTACACGAAATATACCATTTCTCAAGTTTGCAAAAGACGATGAAAATATAGAATTAGCTCAGATTATCGCGATAAATCAACCTTTATTAAACAAACTATATACCTATAAAGGGTTTGGTTCTATCCTATTGTATTGTTCTGAAATATGGCCATGATCACAGGGCGACGATCGGATAGATAGCACGTGCTTCATTGTTATTATTGATTCCGTTCGCTCGGAAAGCACGTGCTTTTTCCCGATCGTCTGAAACGATTTCAAATTTAAAGTTTGCTTTAAATTTATCTCGAGTTGATATTTCTGCCTCAAAATGTCCAAGAATTCTTTCTCCTGTCAGATCATCTAAATGAACACGAGAGAGAGAGAGAGAGAGAGGTCAAAATTTATCCGTAGAAATTCCTTCAGTAACCAAACAGATATGAAACGACACACTTATAGAGAAATAATGGAACATGCGCATTACCTTTACAAGGGGTGTCATGGCCAACAAAACAAAAAATGTCGTTACCCCCCCCCCCCCTTGTAGAGGTAATGTGCTGAACCACCTTTTTGTTTTCTGCATACGTTATATAATAAACTTTACTCTATCTCTCTGCAAAATTTGATGATACATGTATATGGCGGATCGAAATAACCCAATTTTGTAAATGCCTTAACTTTTAAGCATAAGTGTATTTTAAGATGAAAAACGAAAAAGAAAAATTCTGCGACCTGGGTTCGAACCAGGGTACCTAGCTCGTCGCCACTTACTTGCTATACCATGTCCGCAGGAATTCTGTTGGTAGACACGCGAGCGAGATATTCGTGGTCCCCGATGCGAATCCAGGTCGCGAAAGTTTTCCTATTCTTTTTGATATTAAGATATTTGTGTAAGTCTTGTTTTTCATCTCATCTATATTGTATATGACTTTCCACAGTTAACACGAGCAACGTTGACAGTTGAACTCCTCTCATACTTGCACCAATATGCCCACCCCGACAGACTGGCTCCACAGTACAGTGAAACAACAAACCCAACCTAGCCTACTAACATGTAAAACCCGTTAATTTCCGGTTTCATTTAGCGTAGATCTAGTGCTTATACAGTTGATAGGCACGGAGTTGATGATGAAATTGGATGAATAATTTTGATTAACTCTATATTTATGTGTAAATAAAGTCCTAAGCGGCAAATGTAAATGAAATTTGCATGTATCGTCTGTCTAAGAAAAGTGTGTGCGCTGTAACTTTCTTGGCAACATAGAGTGGGAAATTTTGTTATCATATTCTCTATCACGAGCAAGTTAATTTGACTGCAAAGAGATTTAGTACAACAGTGGAACAGCAATGAGTGCGAAATATGCGAAAAGGTTCGAAGCAGTTTTCTTGCGAAAAATCCGAAAATGTCGCAAGCAGCCGCTGCACGCTACATGGAAAAAAAAATCAACGGCATTTGTAAGGAAGTGGGTGAAGCATTTTGAAGACCACAAAAATGTCCATGATCTACCGGAACGAGGCGTAAACAAGAAAGATCACTAAACAATAAGACAAGCAGGTCATAGAGACCTTCATGGAGAACCTAAAATAACCTTGCGGGAAGGGCAGTAAAAACTGAGACAAAAAGGTACAAAGTGAGACTGAAGACAGTAAGAAGCCTTTGCGGGAGAAAAATATAAAATGACGGAGTATGGTGAAGAAACCTCTCCTATCTGAAAACCATGTGAAGAAACGTCTTCAATGGACAAAGGAAAATATGGATCGTGATTGGCAATATCGTTTTCTCGGATGAATCCTCGTTTTGGTCACGTGATTCCCCATGTCGAGCATGGTCATCTCCCACAAACAGAACTTTGCACCGCATCGTTAATCAACCTGTAAAGGACGATGCCTGTTACCATCTGTTCGAAGGTTGTGCGGAAGGACAAATACAAACTGAGTTATTCAAGAGGACAATGACTCGAAACATCGTAGTAGGCTGTGAACGCAATGGAAAGCACAGCATGACATTTGCACAGTTAGATTGGCCGTCTCAGTCACCTGATGCCACCCCATAGAAAATGTATGGGCTTACAAGAAGCATAAGCTTCGCAGGAAACGCATCTAGAGTTTGAACAAGGTGCCTCGATGAATTCGACAGATTGGAAATCTTTATCTCTAGTAGAAAGAATGCCCAGAGATGTCAAGCCATTATTAACAACGACGGCGATTGGACCACATACTAATACGCAAGCGCCACTGTACATATATAGTTCTGTCTGGAGTTTGTCTTCTCATTTTACGGAAATAAGCTCTCTTTAAAGTTATAGGGCACATTCTTTTCTTAGACAGACGGTAAATGCTTGATTTATGTCCATTAATCGTACTGTGCTTAGAGCACGATTTGGACTGGACCAGCGTTGTTATCGCGATAGTTGTTTCCTTATTCCCATCTGCCTCCAGTACGTGCACACAACGTAGATCATCGTCATCACTTTTAAAGTACATGAATACAGTTGGTACATCGGGGATAAATTTAAAACTGACACTTGAAGAGGTAATGCTGCTGTATGTAGTCGCGCTCCGTCGTGTAAAGGCACAAACCCAACGGATAGTAGAAGCGCCTTATACTCCCTGATATCTTATGTTCAACCGGGGATAAATTTAAAACTGACCCTGACCTGGATTCGAACCAGGGACTATGACTATCGCTGGCACTGCTCTTACCAATTGAGCTACCGCGGACAGGAATCGCCCAGCTGTTACAATATATCTATATGGACTTCCAACTAAGCAGCTCAATCGGCAGAGCAGACCCATGACTCGCAAATCGCGACTCTTCCTTACCCTAAACCATCAAATAAATTGATGAAATTCAACTCAAACGGAAGATAATAAAGTAGCTGAAAATAATCTTCAAACATATCACAATAACAAAATAGAAAAGATAATTTTTCCTCTCCTTTTTCTATTTTCTTATTGTGATATGTTTGAAGATGTTCTTCAGTTACTTTCTTATCTTCCGTTTGACCCTGACCTATAGACAGAAATTCCGATATTGCCGGAATCAGATTTCTAAGTGAAAGTCAGAGTAAAAGCCTCCATTTTAACTTTTACTAACTTTATTCGCAATGGACAGTTTCTCACGTATCGATAAAGAATGAGGCGGTTCTAAATTAATACGCTATACATGCCTTAAAAAATTTAACTTAAATACACAGAAGACTTTGCAATACGTATCCGGCATTTCGTATCTCGGATGTTGGTTAAAGCTGTTTTCCTTTCTTGCCACAACATAACTACGTGACATTAAAATTAACATTAATCGTTTGCTTAAACTGAGGGTAATAACGCATGGAAAATAACGTTAATTCTAATGGAAATTCAGGTTTAAACCAATTTTGAACCTTTCAAACGATGGTATTTGGCCATTAATGGCATTTTTCTTGTCTATAATGATGGCCCCAGCCGGCTCGGTGACCGAGAGGATTAAGGCGCAGATCTTTCGAGGCAGCGAATCGCGGGTTCGAATCCCGCCGAGGGCATGGATGTTTGTGTTTGTCCCTTTTCATTATCATCCTTTCATCATCATTTCATCTGCACCTGGTTCTTGTTGCCCTAGTGCAGTATCAATCCCAATGTGTATATGATATACGCCTTATCACAAGGCATATCATATCTACCCTCAAAAAAAAATGAAGAGAAATATCCACCCTCAACAAATAATGATGACCCACGAGTTTTATTGAAGAGAAAATATATAATAATAAAATACATATTTACGAATTTCAAAGAAATTCTTACAGTGTTAGTTCTACATTAAAAAGATTTCAGAGATAAATGGATAATTATCGCCATCTTTCGGCGTTAATTTATAATTCAAGATAGTTCCTTAATTAAATTTTTTTTTTTCGCTGATATAAACAACGATTATTAAAAAGCTATTTTTACATCCTAATATTAAAGCTTTGTATATTTAAAAGACTTTTGTAAATGCTGAAAGTCTTTTTTGAATTCTTAGCTCAACTACTACAGCCATGTGAATAGGGGAAATTTAAAGTTTGAACATAAACCATTCTTATGAATTACTCTTCTCACGAATTTCTTCTTTTCTCACCATTGAACTGCACAGGGCTTGAAATGTACCGAAGCAAACCGAGCCATGTTCCGGTTCGTGAAGTTATTGGAAATATCGTTCCGGTTCGTGAAAAAAAAAAATAAAATTTAATTTACAAGTCTTTTAGTAATCTTTCAAAATAGTTGGCGTTCCGGTTCGTAAAATTTTTCATTTCGAGTCCTGAATATACCGCATGTAGATTTGGCAGCTATGTGGGCTTTAAAAAAAAGGGGGGGGGATTGAAGACGATTTTTAATTTTTTAATATATTTCAGGGCCTTCTTATCGACACGTTTACATTTTTTCAACATTAATTATGAAAAAACTTGTGAAACGAATCCCTAGAAATTTTTTTTTTTTTTTAACAGTAAATAGAAGTCTTTCTAAACATTAAAAAATCAATTCTAAATTGAAAATGGTAGAAAATCTAATCCTTAAAATTACATTACACATTTATGGAGTTAGCTTCACTAGCTTAACTCGTATCTTTGAATGTCATGATATGGACTTGCAGCAATCTTTACCATATAAGGCTGTTCTTATTCAAATATTGGGAAATATTTGGAGAAGTGATGAAGGACCTAAAAAGCAGCAAAGTCACTTAAATATGTAATCTGTTTTGATTAGTTTTTTTAATTACAAACACTTCTTTCTTTTAGAGGTTGGAGTCGTGATGCGGTTTATAGTCAAAGCTACCTCGCAATTACATAAACAGATAAACGATAGTCGAAGTTTGAAGATTTTGTTATTGTTCAAACAATTGTTACTGAGTAAAATTTTCTGTGGTCAAAATTCATTACTCTAATCAGGTAATGGCAGATATGCACTACGGCTCTGCGAATGAACCAAGGCGTCTGTATAGTGAACAATTTCCTAACAAAAGTTTAACTAACAACAAGACATTTCCGAATCCTGTCACAGGTGAACAGATCCTGGAGAATCCTGTCCTGCTCCCAATCCATTAGATTTTACCTATGGGTCGATTTAAAGCCCATTATGTATGTATTCAAGACCTATTGAGAACATTGAGAATTCGTCCCCAGGGGGAGATAGATCAGACGCCTAGAATAAGAAGTGGAGCTTTGAAGAGATGCTGTATTGAGCCAATGGTAGCCATTATGATTTGGAGAACTATTTATAGGGGTTGTAAACAGAGATTTATTAACTAAAAAATATTTGGAATTAAAAAAAACACAACAAAAACCTAAACGAAACAGACCACAGAACACATGTATTATTAGTTTTTATGTCCTCTATCATTTTCTCAAAAGTTTACCACATACTTGTTAACACTCTGTATATCACGATGTGTATACACGTATTAGATATTAAAAGTAAATCTATTTTAAATAATTGTTAAAATAATACAAAAGATATTCCAAAATAATAAGAGTCAAAAATGGACATATGCCAAAAGTGTAGAAATTCTTGGAGAGTCTTGAAATTCATTTATTTCGCAAGTTAAGATAGCTGTCCAAACTTTACAAAATTTTAAATTTGGCTTAATGGTATGTTAATTTAATATATGTGAACTTAACTGTATTTAAAATGTATAAATATCTTGTTTAGAAATAAAAAATATATATAAATATAATTGCACCTTCAATAAAGAAACAAAGATGATTGCATACTGATGATACGAAATAAAAATTTTACAGAAAAATGTTATTAAGCTTTCCATCATAGAGTACCCTCTTGAGCACAAATAATAAATTTAATATTACTAAGCATGAGCTTTATTCCGTAAGAACTTTCTTCCTTTGTGGAGTCGTTCGCCATGTGTTTCCAGAACTATTGGAATCGTATGAAGGCACCGATGGCCCGCTTTTTCACTGAAAACAACAAACGCTGTCAGCCCCCGAGAAGGTTGAACAAAAGTGGAAATGGAGGCTCACGATTTGTCATCTGATGACTGGGTCTGCGCAGCATTTGCAGTTTGTGTAAAAAAGGGTGGCTACTTGCAAATTCTGGAGGCTCAATGGAAGCTCCCATTGTCGGTCCTCGTTCGAATGTTTAATGACAACATTGGAAAGGAGGAGTTAGTCCTAGGAAACATGCGAAAGGCTTGCCATATGTCGTCAAATTACTAAAAAAAGGAACGAATTTTCTTTTATTTTCCCACAACGGCACAGTTGACATTTTACTTAGTAATTTCTGAGAACATCTTGGTAAAAATTGGACCAGACATCCAAGAAACACGTTACTCTTTCTTCAGTGCTATTGTCTAGCAGGATTTTTCAAAGGTCTGTTTTATGTAAAAACTTAAAGCATAATATAGTTGTTTTTCAATTGAAAGGAAGAGATTTCAATAAAAGGTTTCTGATTGAGGAATTCATTTCTTGCTTTTCTCCCTAATTTCCCACCCATCCATATGGCTTATGAAACGCTGCGGTTCTCGAGGTTTTATTACCGGTAATTACTAGATAATAATAATAGGTACTTTTCATCTAAAAACAGAATTAAAAGCTAAATTTAGTCATTGAGCCATAACATGTATATCCTGTCCTTCTGGAAAGCGGCGTTCAAAGCTGCTTCCAATCAAAGTAAAATAATAGACTTCTACTATTACCTTTTTTATTTATTATCAAGAAAAATTAATTTTTTAAAATGAATGAAAGCTTTATAAAATGGATTATTAAAATATAAAGTTCACATTAAAATATTTACATTGGTATTAGCCCTACTTTGCTTCATGTTTGCATTTGTGACAGGAGCGGCTTCGCAGAGAAGTAACGCTTTCCTTTATTAAATAAACCTTAATAAAAAGAAAAGAAACGTCCCCTCCTCTTAAGTTGCAAATGATGATCTCCTCGTTGTTTTCTGGGAAATGTCTTCCGTTTGTGGACAAAATTAATTAGGAATGTTAATGTTACATCGATGTCGTGGAGCAATTTAATAAATTTCGTGCTAAGAACGTCGTTTACATTTTTTCTTCCCTTTTTTCGAATTTTTTTTCTTTTTTTCTTTTTTTTAACTGCTGCTGGAAATGATCTGTTTAAATAATTTATTTTCTCACAAGCATGAGATTCTAGTTCTTGTTGAGGTTTAACAGCTGGGACTTAAAAGCAAGTGCCTACTAATTACACACTCCCCTATCTGGAGCATTCGTTTCGAATAAAACTCTTTGGAAATGAGTCCTTTAAAAGCAGGAACAGGATGGGAGTCTTTGCAAAAATTCATCGAAAGAAAGAGTAAAAAAAGAGAGAAGGTTTGGTAAATTGTTATTTTCTGAATAAATTAATATTTATCGATTAGGGTGAAGGAAAATGAAAAGGCGTTCAATGTAAGGATATTCGTCTTGGATATTAAGAAAATATAGAAATCTTGGAATATTAAAAGAAAGTGCTAACTACTACAAACACTTAAAGCTCTAAAAAAAACTTCTTCTATATATATTTTTCTGTTGGGTACTTGATGAAAATTACGAGACAAAACTTTCCATTCAGTTACTTAAACAGCATGAAATGGATGGTTTCAATATTATGATATTAGAGGGAGAATTAATTGTTTTGGATATGTAAAGACGAGATTACATTTCCAACAGACTTCGATAATGTAACCTAGAATTATAATGCCTTACCTCGTTTTCGACAATAATTCTACTTGATTCATATGATTTTTTTTTAATAATTTACAAAAGAAGTGTCTCTTTAAGTATCCATTTAAATATATATTAAGCATACATTGTTTATTTCACTAGCTTGTTTTCCAGAAAGGATCAACCCATATTGGTTTCTATTTTGATAAAACGCTATGGACGATTTTTTTTTTTAAGATTATAGAAAAGGTCATATGAAATCTTAGAGTACAACCATAAGCTTTGATCAATAGTTGGATTGCCATGTCCAAACTGAAAATGAATAGATAGAAAAGGATACAGTCTCATTTATAAAGATAAATCTTCAATGTAATTTTTTTGCTATTGTCCAACTTCATCACTTAATATCATTATCATTATTATTTTAGTACTTTTTTTACTTTTGTAATGGGAGACAAAGTAATTAACGGTGAGTTGTCATACACAAAAATAATTTTGTTTGGCATTACTCAGAAGCACTACATAGGTACGTTGAGTGCAATTAAGTTTTTTTCATAACAAATGCTTCTAGAAACGGGCTCTTTTTCAAATTATCGGCCTTTCATTTGAAGTCCAAGGTTTAAAATATAATAAATTTAAAAGATCAAACATTTGCTTCTTTCTTTGATAACATTGATAGAGTTGGATCCATTATTGCTATGCAAAATGCTAAATAATAAAATAATTGCTTAAATTGGATCATTTATTATTTTTCATCTTTCTTTGACAACAGTTTGAAAAATAAAAAACAACTCTCAATTTTACTTCAAATAATGTAATTTACAGTTCATGGTTAACATATAAATTAACATATAAGAGCGATTTGTTTTATCTTAATTTCTTATTCCATGAGAAACGTACATAATATTTATAAACATCAAATTCCAGATTAAAGAAACACCAAATTAAAGAAAAAGTATTCAACGGTAGTTATTTTATAAAAGTAATTTAGTATTTACAGTTATTTTTTGACTAAAAACTTTTTGGTAAAATAGTAAAAAAAAAAAAAAAAAAACTTTTAAAATTATTCGCAACTGATTACAATAATAGCTTAAACAGTTTAGTTTTTAAATGTTTTTCTTTTTCATTTCTCTTCTTATTATCCTATTTTAAAAAATAATTGATTTTGTTTGTAACCTGAGTTAAGTTAGTCCAAATTTGATGTCTGATATAATAAAATGTCTCTCGAATAAATAGCCAATTTCTTTTTTTGTAAACATTAAATTACTTTGATTTAATTATGTAAATATCAAAAAAAAAATTTATCCTTTTTACTTAATTTTATTAAAAAAATTATTACTCGAGTTGAAATCTATTTTATATTAATTATTTATTATTTACATTCTCAATTATTTCATCTTCAATTTAAAAAGGAATTTATTTTACACCAACACTAATTTTTAACTATTTTCAGATCACGCAATGCAATTGCTATTCGACTTTTTGTAAGAAGAGAGAATTGCTCAGAAAAGTAGAGAAATTAAATTTTGTAATGATAAAACAATTCCAGCAAACTTACTGTATGGTTGAACTTTCGCCTATTAATGAATTGGGAAAAACCTATAAACAGCTGAACACAAGTATATCATTGTTGAACAATGAACACAGCAAAAAAAGGAACATAAATCAATCCTATTCGTCGTCTCAGAATTATTCAGCATTTAGAAATAATTTTTTATATAGAAATTTTTACGTCCTAAAGGCTAAATCCGGAACATTAGGAAGCTGTTACCCTCGGGGATCGTGGCTGTCACCACAGAGTGACTCAAGAACATCGGAAAAAATAAATGAATTAAGTAAGTAAAAAAAAAAAAAAATAATAAAAGTTTCTCATGACAATACGAAAGAATTACATGTAAATACGTCTTTTATTTCCTCGACAAGAAATTTTATTCAAAAATCTGGTTCATAATTCCCTAACGAACACGAATAAAGTTACCGAATAAAGTTACCTTGAGCAGAAGACATTTGAATAAAAGAGAACCTTAACAGAGACATTCAGCAAACATTAAGTGCTGTCCAAGATGAAAGAGAGAAAGCATGCAAATGTCATTTTAAACTTCTTTATCGAAGCTTTCTTTTTTATTTTATTAATTTTTTTTTGTATAAAATTGTGTTGGCTTTAGTTGAACATTATTAGCATGTACAAAAAAATTTCTTACTAAGCCGAATGTACCATTATGTAAATGATGACTACTTACGCCTATATATAACTTGCATGCCTGGGTATTATTATTATTAAACTTATCAGCAACAACGAACATGGACAGACATACGTATGGGGAGGAAAAATGCACAGTTACGTGGCTGAAGGTTTAATGGAGCGTCTTCTCAAGTGTCGTAATTTGTTCGTGACGTCACAGGTGGAGCCTGGCATTCCAGCGTTAAACGTAGTGGATGGGTGAAACACGAAATCAAAAAAGAAGAATAGACAGGTAAGACGAAGAAGAGCGTATCCTGAGCCCAGAGGGCAATCTCTTTTCTATGTTGTGGGGAGAGAGAAGCGGTTTTTGGGGCGGGAGGGTTGAAAAAAATCGCCATTGAAACCTCGTTATGGGTTGACACATTCTCTCGAACCGAGGGGTTTTATTAATTTTTTCTCATTTTTTCCCTCTTCCCTTTTCTTTTTCTTATTTTTTTCCCACTGGTACTCATCTTCCTTTCTCAATCGGTGGTGGATCGGCAGCCGTCTTCTGTCTCGGCGGACGGACCCTCCGGTGCGAGGATTAGAGGCCGTAATTTATATAATTACAGGGCGGTGTGATATTACATTGTTTTAATGATGTTATTGAAAACAAGCTGTGGCATCAACACTATTATTCTCACACTTCAGCTTTGCAAATGGCGCGTATAATGTTATTTTTGTTGTCTGCCCTGTCATTACTCTAATGCCACCCAACGAGAAAGAGCCCGAGGGAGGGGGGAGGAGGGGAGCCATTTTTGAAAGGGGGGGGACCTTCAAAGCCAGCCAACCAACCCAACCCAACATCCAAAGAGAAAACTTAACCGAGTCCCATCAAACGTCATCCGAAAGAGCGCCAACAGCAAACTCTGTGAAGTAAATCAATGGCTGCCATTCCCCCCACCCAAATGGAGCTCTCCTTCACAAACGAATTTCTCGTTTTGTAATACGGAATTTAAAAAAAAAATAAGATTATATATAAAGTAGAGAACGAGTCGTTCTCGTTCCTTCGTCTCCAGCCCTACTTTTGATTGATAATATTAATAATTGTCCGGCTATAAATATGAAGGGGACTGCCCATCTTCAATTCCCTTAACAGGTACTTTGAACTGAAAATTGTAATTTTTCGATGCCGAGGCCAAGGATGCTGAACAATTTGATTAATAATGGCCTCTTAGAGACTAAAGGATATTTCCAGCCTCTTTTTAATCGAATATTTAATAAGATTTATATTATTATTAAGCGAATAATTGTATTTGTACAATGAAAAAATGAGTAACTCTACAAAAATACCACCCCTCCTCGCTTGGATTTGTTCTTGAAACGAAAAATGCCCTTATAAATAAAGCAATTTCTAGACGACTTTAAAACTTATCTATTTAATATATTCAAAATTTAATGAAAAGAAATGAAACATTGAAAGCTATAACATCTAGAATTATCCAATAATATAAGTCCATTCAAATGATTACGAAATAAAACTCAAAAATACAGTAAAGTTATTCTTTCAAATGAATTTCTTTCTATATAAGCGCTTAATCCTGCATGTTTTTGGTACGTAAAAATTGGGGAGATAGCCCAAAATGTAGCTAATCATATATACCTGTGCTTTATGATAGTTTAGGAATATAAAAAAAATTAAAGCTTCAAAAGCCAATGTCAAGTATCACTTACAGCCTCCATGGTTATTATGCAAGCAATTTAAGACATTATTTGGCCACTTCATAAGACTGAGAAACAATAGTAATTCCCAGGTGAGAATTTCTTGTGAAATGCTTGAAAACAAGCTTTTTCATTTGTACTAAGTGAGCATATTTTAAAAGCTCTTTTTAATTCCCTATTATCATGAGAATATGACGTAGTATATATTTGTTATACAAGAATCAAATACTTAATCAGAACTCAATTATTTTCCCGTTATTAAAACTAGTGTAAGAAGAGAGCTAAAATCTACTTACGTTATAAAATACAAAGTTTCACTATTTCACTATTCATTGTTTCACCGTCTCATCGCAATCTCTTCCTAGATCCTTAGAGCGATTAAAACAAAACTTTGCAAACCTACTTGACCGAGCGCTTCGCATGAGGATAGTGAAAACACGACATTGTGATCGAAAGAGATGATGTCAATTGACCACAGTTAATTTTTAATGCAAAGGGGACGAAATGATAAGTTATTCGAAAGATCTTTGAGAACTGTAGGAATAAACAGTTGGTAGAAGACAACAAGCTAGATAGTCGTGGTCCGAATCCTAGTCGCGGAATTTTTCCTTTCGTTTTTCATCTTAACATGTTTACCTTATGGTAACATAAGCCGAGTAAGCCTAAAAACTGTGTACACAATAGGAATAAAACGAAGAAAAATGAAAACCACAAATCAGCATAGAAATTCTTTAATGATTTTAATGTACATTTCGGAAGTTATGCCTCCTTCATCGGCGGGTAACAAGTAATAAGAAAATCCAGAATTAATACAGAATCGGGAAAAATTACAAGCCAATAAAATACAAAGGATCACTTTACGATGGTTTAGATCAAAATACCAAGAAGAGCGGAAAAAGATGCTGTAAACAAGTTTAAGTGCACTTCTGGAACAATTGCTCTCTAAATCACTCGAAACGAGAAGTAAGGAGGAGAATGAGTGAACACATATCATATATTTGGAGCGTCAAGTTTCCCTGATATATGCTGAAAGTAGGACAAATTAGTACTGGATTATTTGAAGTTCTGCATACAACCAATGATGCGAAGTTTCTTGGAGTCCCTGGAAATTGTTAAAGAGTAGTCTTCCAATTATATGGATGCTGGAAATAAATAAATTGGCATTTTCAGGTGTTAATGTGCACATAGTCGATAACCAGCGATGGAGTTTGAGAATTTTTTGAAGCTTATTTTAATATATCTCTTATAAAAGATAACAACGAATGACAATATTTTTCAAATTTTAGGTTTCAAATAGTTCAGTGCTTTAGAACCTCGATTTCTTTATATAAGAATACGGGCTCACAAATAAAACGATTAAAATAATAATTTTGAATGGAAGGCAGTACATTGTATTGGGGTATGGGAGGTAATTTAAGAAAATATTCTAAACCTTAATAATACCCACATTTGTCGAACTTAAAATCAATCATAATCATAAAACTAGAACCCTGTTTATAAAATTAATTTTTGGAACCCACTGCCCTGGATCTAAACACAAATCAGAACCGTCCATTACTATTTCAGTTAATGGCATTCCAATTTCTTTTATTCCCTCCGTCACGTAATGAAGTTTCGGCGGACTCTCCCTCAACGAAAAAGCCGGCGCAATGTTAGATGACGTCACGACAGAGAAATAGCAAAAAAAAAAAAAAAAAAAAAATAAAAAATTGTGAGGTGGGGGGTTTCACTTCAGGTGGGTGAAACAGCCCAACAAACCATTAAAAAAGGCAACATTAAAGAGCTTCGGTCTGCGTTTCATGTTTACGACTCTGTCTCTCCCCTCCCCACCTCACTCAGTCACTCAATGGATGTAACGAAATGAAATAAAAAATGGCAACAACAACAACAATAACGAAGATTGAAACCCCCTGCGAAGATTTTTTTATGACGCTCGCCGATGGTGAATGAGACGGGGAGGAAAATTATGTCTATAAAAAAATTAACTTTAAAATTCATATTTTTATAAAGTGCTTTTTATTACTCTCTTTGGTTCGAGATGAACATCGGCGACTATTGCACAATTCGTCTCTTTCTCAAAGACAAGATGCATTTACTAATTAGAGTTTGAATATCTTGTGTCTAGACTTTTGTCATAAAGTTCGTTTAGCAAAAGCCTAGTTAACTCCCTGGATATTTTTGAAACTTTCTATTTTACGATTACCTGGTCATTAAAAAATTAATGGCAACCGAAATGAAAGTGAAATCTCCAATGGAAAGTATTGCACATTCTGTTCCCGTTCACTCTTTTCTTTATTTTGTTTACTTCATGCTATATATAATGAGAAGAGAAATATTTTTCAAAAGTATCATAGATTCAAATGATAGCATGTAGAACGAAAAAGAAAACTTTCGAATTTAAATCACAAATTCCACTTCTTAACTTTTTAAATCAAAATATTCATAAGTTGGATAACGAGTAAAACTAATCCAAAAATACATACAAAAAACACCAAAAGTTTTATCTGATATATTTGCTTACTGTAGAAACTGCTCTTACGAGGCAGTGGCATTGACAGAAGATAGCGTTTATGATAGAGAATGTGGAATGTGGAATACGGCTTGCCGAAACAAATTGAGGGTGCCATGTTGCAATAAACACTTTAAGAAATGATAGCAAAGTTCTGATTACAACAAAATTATATTTCTAGATGCATTTCGATTTTAAACCATCATTTGTTAAGTAAACTACAGGTGAATTGCCATTCTCGACAATCGTACATTTGATCGGTTGGCACGGAAGCAGTGCTTCCACCCAAAAACTCGCCCTATCTCAATAGATACCAAAGAGAATAAATCGAGATAGGTAAAAAGCCTGATGGGTCCAAGAGGTTATTCACATAAGCCACGTTTAAAAACAAAGGCAAAAAAGGAGCAAAAACACACCAAAGAGAGATATCCGAGAACGAAAATTAATCCGGGAACGAAACTTTGCTAATGACATCAAAAATAAAATCCAGAATGTGTCTCTACTTCCCAAACTTCATGTGCCATTTCATATCCAACGAGTGCTTCAAAATACCTGTCAGTAAGTCGTTACTATGACTCTTCATTTTTTCCATCATATTCTTCAGGAGGAATTGGATGAATTTGTCAATGTGCATATTTCAAAGTCGCTATAGATGGACTGATATTTCGCCGTTCTCCTGCCTGGCTGGGCAATTGTCCTCTGGAAACGAATGAATCTCACTCCACATATTTCTGCATATGGTCGCCTACATTATTTCGGCCTCCTGTAGAGCAGAATAGTCCGAATATTCGATCGTTTGTACAGGAGCAGCTTCTTGCCGATACGAAAGGCATTATTGCGGCCTAAGGAAGCAATCAGACTAAATTTCGCCTTTTTCGCTTTATTTAGTGCATACATCACATGATGTTTCCAGGAAAGGTTTGATCAATCATAAGCTTATATAAGTTTAAAATAATCTATATTGTATTTATATTTATATATAGCGTCTTGTCTATAAATCGAGCGATTTTGGGAAGCACTTACGCTTTTTGTTTTAGCTTTGCATTTATCTCAAGTTGTTAAACCAGCATTCAAAATTCTTCAGGGCCTTCTGTAGACGAGTTTAACGTGAGCAGGGTGGTGCGCCCATATCATCACAGCTGTATTATCTACCAAAAAGTATAATTTGCATTGATCGGGTTTCGGAAATTCATGCATAAATTATGAACAGTTGGGGCCCAAGGCCAGCCTTGCGGTACAGTGGCTTTCACGTCAAGTGGTGGGAAACTTTTGATTTGGTAATATCTTTGTAAGGAAGGAATGTACTACGCAGACCAAGTCCGAGGGAAAGTCGTCTCTGATTAGATAAGTTTAGATAAGTTCTTCAGGCCAAACTTGGTCAAATTGGTTGAGTGAGGTGCTCAAACGCAATACATATCTGTAGACTGGTTGAGTGAGGTGCTCAAATCTTCGACGAGCGTCCAAACCATCTTCTGGCAGGAATGATTGGAACAAAAACCAAAGTGCTCTTGTTGTATTAGGTTCTCGGCACTATAGTGATCCTGGAATCGGGTTAAGATTGTCTTCTCTAGAACTTCTGAGATAAACGAAAGCAAGCTTTTAGGCCTAAGTAAGTTCACAGGAAACGCCGGATTTTGCCCGGGTTGCGTGACTTCTTGCAAGCAGCTGGATAACAAGTAAACTTCCAGTAATTATTAATAGACGATGTGATCCGCAAAGCGCTCTTACTAGGTGGCACTTTTTGTCCGCCATTAAGGTGTAACAACAAACCTAAAAATGCCTGGCGTGGTAGACGCTGTGCTGTTGTCAGATATGGAAATTGTGTTAGAAAACTTACTTAGTAGCGAAATAATATTTGTAATGAACATATTCCACCAATAGGACAGGATTGTCCTTGCTTGGAACTCATTAAACTTTATCCCTTTCCTAAAGATGAAGGGATGAAGCACGGCGGTGGGTTGCTGCACTCGACAGGAAGAATTACAAGCCAACAAAAAACTCTTATATAAGTACAATAAGTAAACAAATTTATTATGATCGTTTAATTAACTGTCTGTTTGCTATTTCGTGTAAATTTCCAGTCACAAGAAAATTACTCTAAGGAAATGCAAATATCTTAAGATTCTGTTTAGAATCCGGTGTAATTTAATTACACACAGTAATCCGGTGTAACCTGCTTTCAGTAAATGGTGGAGGCCACATTCAACATGTAACTAATTTTAGTAACGATTAAAGACTTGTTAACCTGTGTCTTCGTGTCTAATTTCGTATACGAATATTGCATAGAGCGCCATTCCATGCTGGTGGTGACCTTTTGAACTAATTTTTTTTTTGGTGGGTATGAATTTCCCATGCCCTCTTGTATAATATTACCAAGTATTATAGCTTTTGGTCCAGTAGTTTTTTTATGGCCATGTCAAAATGGAACTTTAATTATAAAGACCCTGTATATTTCAACTTAGGGAACAGTCCAAGTTTCATCAAAATCGGTTCAGTAGTTTTCAAGTTATGGACTGATTATAGATAGACGATAGTGAAAGTTTCATCAAAGTCGTTTTTTTTTATATTCTGTTTAATCTTGTCTCATATGATTTAGCACGATATAGTTGACTAGGATCCCACCAATGGGAAGAGAGAGAGAGAGAAGGAAACCGCTACATTATATAAGATGGCATTTCCACGCTTTCATTTATAGCCCACATTTTAACCCAATGGCCACCAAGGTCATGTCACCTCAATCCTTGTGTCTGTTTTCTTTGGGGTCATCTTAAGTCGTTGGTGCATGCCAACAAACCCCGAAATATCCGTGACTTGAAGGAAGAAATTAGACGAGTTGTCGCCGACATCCAGTGGAAACTTGTCGGGCAGTCATAGTGAATTTCATGGACAGAGTTCTTGCCTGCCAGCGCAGTAGAGGAGGTCATATGCTCGACATCCTTTTTCATACATGAAATGGGAAGGTGAGATGAACATGTTTATATATTTTGTTTGTTTGTTTGTTTTGTAAAAATAAACCTCATAATATGATATATCAAAACCGGCGTGCTTTTTGAATCACCCTTTATATACAGTACTGTACATGTAGAAAATCATACGTTGTAATTCTGCGTATTATTACCAGGAGGCCAGGACAACTGGAATATCACCAGCGAAGAGTTTCCGAGCACGTTTAGGCGAATTGTACAGTAACACGAACTTCACTTCACCAAGGAAGAGGTCGTTGATGATAGAGGTCGATTTTATACTTTGGTATGACTTCGTAGTTGAGACCAGCTCTTGGCGATCAATTCTTCTCTTGATCATGATCGCAGTGCCTCCTTCTATCTTTCCAACAGTGTTAGGAGACATTCTGTCTTTACGGTATACACAATAACCATTTACTTTGAAGTCGTCGCTTTGCTTGAGAGGAGTTTCACAGAGGAAAGAAAATGTCGATTTCAAGCTTCAGCAGATAGTTGTGAGACTCGATATACTTACAGGGAATCTCCCTAATGTTCGATATAGCACATCAAAGTTCACCTTTGTTGATCATATTATAATGTCGATCACCCTTGTTAATGTTAGATGGGCGTAAGGAACCCATTATTTGTGAGCAACATCTGCCTAGGTCAATAAACAGATGACATATGCTTCCGAGTTGCTTATAGATGGCTTGAAAGTCTTTGATATTCAGGCCTTTTTCATCGCAGCTGCAAAATGTATAACCTTTCTACTCTGTTTAATTAACTTGTCCGGGGTGGTCACTTTTGCACTAAGCATCCTTTTAACCTAGGGTTACTTTGGATAGTTTAAATAGCTTAAAGTGTGGTGTCCTCCATATCTTATACATCTCAGGGGTATCCTTTAATCTTGAGGTAGTTTCTTAATTGGTGCCCCTCTGCACATTTGTTCCAACGAGGATCTTCTGTCCAGCCCATGGATAGGTGCTCGAGGCGCAGATAGTTTTGGGTTCTTGTTCCCTCGATGAACTTTTACTAGCACTACCAGTTGTCCAATACGAGTAAGGCTCTTCAACGACTGAGACCAAAACCATAAGCATGTCTGGATCCTTTTGCTTTTCTTAGTCCGATTACTTTTTCCGAGAAGTAGTTCGCTTTTCTTATGTATTCTTGAAAGCCATCGATATCATACTCAGATCCACGTTCCGAATCACATATTTCAACACCTTCTCTGATAATTGGCTACATCATTGGCTTCATTAGATTGGCTACATCTGATATTGAGGCACCCATCCGTCTGACACCAACAATCATCCGTTCAAATGCGGATAGCTCTCGGCGTGCTGCGATTTCTGCAGCTAGTTTTTCTTACAATGATTGTGTGATATCGAGAATGGAAGCAGCGGAATCTGTCTCATTACGGACAGGGAATCTGATTGGAAGGGTGTGCCATGACTTTTTGTGAGTCAGTGTAAAAAAGTATTGACAGTTTTCTTATGTCAGACTGAGCAAGATGGGTAGAAAATCGGACGTATATCATGTCACAAAGCGAACAATATGTGATCTTTATGGAACTGAAAAAACTCGGGCAAAAATTGCGAAAATCATGAAGTGCACACAGTCTACAGTGGCAAAGATGTTAAATCAGCAAAATGAAGTATCCAACTTTTACAGGAAATCGAAGGAGATGTAGATGTAAACGCAAGACTAGTGAGAGGCAGGACAGGCAACTGAAAAACACTGTGAAGAAACACAGTTTCAAAAGTGTTAAATATATTTATTTTGAGTGGAAAAAGTGTGGAGGAGAACTACAAACAGACGACTACATCAATTTGCGTTTCAGCCCAGAGTTCCCAAAATAACCTATGGTGACGCAAAGACCAACCCATGTAACGGGGTGCAATGAAAGAATTACTTAGGGACAAATGACTGGAGTAACAAATTATTTACTGACCAAGGGTCACGTGTGTGGAGATAGAGGGACAAGCATCTTACAAAAGGAACTCTCTCAACAGATCAATGACATTTGCTGCTTCAGTAATGGTAATGAAATCTTATGGAGTAGGAAAGATATGAGTCCTAAATTGCGTAGTACATGCCGCAGTCTACACCTCCTATTCAAAATATGAGAATACTCACAGAAGACAACATTCTGATGCACACGCTGGCCCAAGAATAACTCGTTTCATTAAAATTAAAATTGTACACTGAAGGTGATGTCTTGCTATTGGCGTAACAAAAGTAAGATTCAAAACTAGTTCATTTAAATAAAAGAAAAAAAATAAACTAAAGATTCAGAAAATTAGAATACGTAATTTATTGCTTCAAAATATTAGAATACGTGAACAAACTAACAAATAAACATTCATTAACGCCAACTGGCATTCTTGAAACGTTCAATATTTGGTAGCATCCGCTCGTGCTTTGATCACAATCTGTAATCTGTTTCTCATATTGCCAACAAGTCTCGCATAGTCCAACCTTTGTAAGAATTCCACACATGTCGCAAACAAATGATGAGATCAGCTTTATTTCCTGGTGATGTGACTTGGAGACGCTTTCTCATTACACTCCATAAGTTCTCTATTGAGTTGAGATCGGTAGAATTGGCAGGCCAAGGAATCACCATAATGTTTCGAGATTGCAGCCATGCCATTGTTGCTTTAGATGTGTGGCAGGACGCACCATGTGGCAGGAATATGAGGTCCTCACCAAATAGATCTTCTGCAGAGTCGAGGATGTAATTCTCCGATACTTCTTGATATACTTCGGAGGTTACACGGGTCTTCAAAACATATAACTGTTCTACTCCTTCAGCGGCCATAAACCCCCATACAATGACAGATGCTGCAAATTTGGCAGAACGTTTAAGACACTCTGTGTTGAATGCTTCCGTCGTCGTTCCCCACACACGGGTCCCTTGGTCACCATTGCACACGCACAACACTGATTCATCGCTGAACAGTATTTTCCATTCATCATCACTCCAGAGAAGATGCTTTCTGCATCACTTCACACGAGAGTTCCTTTGCTTGCGCGTTAGCGCGGGCCTTATCGTTGGAACTCTTGATGCAAACTTCAGTTGACCTGGATACGAGTATTTCATGCAATCCCACAGTCGATGAATGTCCCGAATGCTTTTGAAACAGTTTTTCTTGATGATGTTCTTCAGGCACCTTTCATCTTGCACAGTTGTCGCTCGTTTTCTTCGGCAGTTGCGTCGTCTTGTCGCAAAGCAGTAACCACATAAATAGTTGTGTTGCTGAATAGTTCTTGATACTTTTCACTGTGAAAATTTGGCTTTTGGCGATAAACTTCTGCGTTTTACCGTTTTGATGTAGGGCTATGATGTGGGTTTTAGTTGTTGCTGAAATGTCGCTTTTACGACCCATTGCAGTAAGACAAATAGCTTCCAAGTAGTGTTCAATGACAGATATGTTATGCTTACACACTTTGAACTGACCAACTTAAATACGGAAGGCTCAACTACCCTTCCCATCCCGATATTCCAATATTTTGAACCAATAAATTACGTATTCTAATTTTCTAAATCGTTAGTTTATTTTTTTTTTACTTTATTTAAATGAACTAGTTTTGAATCTTACTTTTGTTACGCCAATAGCAAGACATCACCTTCACTGTACAATTTTAATTTTAATGAAACGAGTTATTATTGGGCCAGCATGTGCATCAGAATGTTGTCTTCTGTGAGTATTCTAATATTTTGAATAGGTGTATCAAGAAATACTTGACAATTTCATGATCCCATCATCTGGTGATCTATTCTGTGATTCCTTTCTGTTCCAGCAGGATGGTGCGTCTAGTCATTTGCTAAATCCAAGAAAGAATGTCTTCACCATGAAATATCTGTGTGTTACATGGACAATAATTCGCCAGGCATTAATTCAACTGAAAATTTATGGAAGTTGATGAAGGCTAGACTTCAGCAAAGACTTCCACAGACAAAAAAGAGTTGAATTTGGCAATCAATCATTTCGGACTAATATCAGTCGTAAAGAATGTGCTAAGTTGGTCAACAGCATGCCAAATAGGCTATAAGTCTTGTACAAGGGGAGATCAAAAAGTAAGTTGCACTTCCACGGTATGGCCATTTATTACACCACCTATACAAAAGAACACGGCTATAGCAGCATACAATGTAGGTTCACTTTTCCACATAGTCCCCAAGAGACCGTAAACATTTATCCGAACGATCAACCAACTTTTCGATTCCGGATGCATAGAAATCTCCTCCAGCGTTTTGTAACCACACGGTGACAGCCGCTTTCACCTCCTCATCGTTTCGAAATCGTTGTCCACCGAGTTCCGTTTTGAGCTTACCGAAAAGATGAAAGTCGCATGGCGCTAAGTCGGGATTGTATGGAGGATGTTGCCAAACCTCCTACTTGTATCGCTGCAGCAGTTCGCACGTTTGGCGGGCCTTGTGAGGTGTTGCCGGGAAATTGCACGCTCACCATATACAGCAGCGATATCACGATGATGTCCGTGCAATTCACCCGTTTGGCCCATAGAAATCGGATTGCTGCTCGCACCTCAATTTTGGAGTGGACATCCAGTTGACGCGCAATTGCTTTTAGCCCGCTATTCACACAAAACACGATGGGAAACCACAGAAACCGTCCTATCCGACGTCTGCACAGTTAATGTCCCTTTCTCCGCTTTGCCCAAGATTGTGACACACAGCGCGCTCCTGCGGCGAGTTAGTGCAACTTACTTTTTGATCTCCCTTCGTAATTAAAGCCAAAGTCGACGCTATTAAGTATTAATTTGATTAAACGTTGTCGATTAAAGTGATTTGTGTATCGATTTTTTTTGTCATTATTCTAATTTTTTGTCATCTTCAATTTATGTAATGTAAATTTAAAATTTTGAATACATTAATTTTTCTTTTGATATCTATTAGAGGAATAAGGTCAGTTGAAAAAAAAATGAAGATCCAGGAAAAAAAAAGTCGAAACATGTAGTTACAAAAATTCGTTGATTATTCTCCATTGAAATTTAACTTCAAAACCTAATGTACCGTTATTCTAATTTTTTGGCAAGGAGTTGTATATATTATAAAAGTTTTTAATCGTTGCTTCAAGTTCGAAATTCAAAATGTCATATTTAAAATAACCGTCTAAATCGCTTAAAAATCTCGGTTTTGGAAATTAAATGAAATCATCTTATAAACATCGTTAACAAAGTTAAATTAATCTGAAGTAAAATTAATTTAAACTGAAAGTAAATGGAAACTTGTGTTCATTTTTAAGCTAATAAAAATGTAGCAGATGAACGGAGAAATAACAATTTAACGATGTTTCGACGATGCGTCGCGTGCCACAATTTCAATTATACGCTGAAAAAATCAGTGTCTTAAAAATGTTGCTAAATACTAAAATGATATTGTTTATAAATGATTAGATAAAAGATCTATTCAACCGATTCGTTAACATTAACTAAATTACCTAATTTTATGGTTAATATGAATTTAGGGAAGAAATAGTGATTCAAAAATTATTCAACCTGACAGGTCAAAATATGAATAATTAAGTAATTAAAAACTCAGTTTTTTTTCCCTGTTTAAAATAACTATTTTCTTTGCAAATTGCTTAAAAAACGTCGAATTTCAAGTAACATCGTTATTTTAAAAAGAAAAAAACACAGAATTTTTAATTACTTAATTTTTCATTTAGATGGTTATTTTGAATATGACTATTTGAATTTTGAAATGTTAATTTTAAATTTGTAAGGAATGACTAAAAACGTTTATAATATGTTCATTTCAACACCATTATGTCATCTATAGTCATAAAAATGTTCCGTTTAAAGATTAAGAAATTGATTTTTAATTTTTTTCAATGTTGCACCACTCGCAAATTTATGTAGAAATTCTCAAATATGTTACATTAAATTCTTTACAAATAGGAATTTTTTCAGAGTCACGGCTGAATACAAATTACTTTAAAAAAAATTTCTTAATATTAAATTTGTCAAAAAATTTTTTTCAAGTTTAAATATCGTGACAAAGTATCCCAGGAAAAAAAATGCCTTCCATAACGTCTTTTTTGTATTACTATTGAAAGAGTATAAAACATAAAAAAAAATGAAATGTAAAAAACACGTTTTGTCATCTTTTTGCGACGGGTTGGAGGGAAAAATACTATTTGAATATCTCAACAATATTTTTTTTGTCAGAATCATTGTGCAAAAGCTTTCAAATCATTTGGCTTTGGGGCAATTTTATAGTGCTTATCTCGCTAGAGCCTTTATTTATGTTTCACACATGTTTCTAATTCATTGGCCATCTTGTGTATTTTTCCACGTCTATTAATTCTCCTGAACCTTACATAATCACTTATGTAATTATCTCTTCCTTCCCCAGATTCTAAAGGGTGTCTCCTATCTTATGAGTCAAAATTCAACAGATGGCAGAGAACCGTAATCTGAATATTTTGAGATAGGGAAACTTTGGTCGGAAATGCAAATTTCAATTATTTGAACGAGCAATACGTGTGAGGAACGTTTGAGTAAACTGCTTTCGTTTCTGAGCAAACAACAATTTTTTTCATTCCTAAACAACTTCCACTTAATAACACCAACATAGCAACAACTTACAACTCAGAGCAAGTGTTCAAAGTGCAGACACCAGCCTCAATACGTACATGCATTGCGACGAAATAATAAAAAAATAAGAATGAAACGTGGTGTGGTTAGCCTGTATAGAAAGGATAAACCACTTACCACCAATTATTTTTTGTGGTAAGAGTTTTTCCTTCTTATCGCTGACGAGGTTGGAAATGCATCGGAGAGAGTCGTTAGTAACAAAACTGTCCGCAGAGAATTGATTACAACAGGATCGGTTATTATGGCAGAGCAGCTGTACATAAGACGATGACTACAAATGTTAATGCGAGGCGTCGTTTTGCCTAGAGTGTCGACCGTTGAAGAATGTGTTCTGTGGAGCGATAAGTCACGTATTCACTTTTCCAGTCTGATGGACGTGGTTGTCATGGCGACTACTCAGAGAACGGTTTCTTCCAGTCTGTGTTTTTTCAACGATGATGTTCGATGGAGGGTCCATCTTGTTTATCCTGGTTAGGACTCGACACATTAGTTCTTGTACCTGTTACCAAAAACGCTGACTTGTACCTCGACGTTCTGGATAATTAGGCCCTGCCTACACCGTGGCAATACTACAGAAGTGACGGTTGTTTGTTTCAACAGCATCCAGCTCCATGACATACTTCAAAGCGTGTGCAGGATTGATTTCGTGAAAAAGAAGTGAATTTGCTTGACTGGCATGCTCAGAGCCCTGATCTAAATCCGATCTTCCCAACAATCTCTTCTAACAGTCACGCAAGATGAATGGAGAGTCATTCCTGACCAGACTTACAGACAACTTGTGAAAAGTATGTCTCGACGTGTTGCCCTGTAATACAAGCAAAAGGAAGGCCTACCTTCTCTATAAGGGCCTCGTAAATAAAATAATAAAGCAATTTTTCTGAAAAGCATGCAGCTTCTAAATACTTTTAACTATATACATTGTATATACATTGCACTGACGCATGAAATTTTCTGGGCTCTTTCAAATATCTCTATTGTACAAGGAGACAGGCAGCAAGCAGTAGTGCATCAGATTCTGCTGGGTTTTCAGACACCAACTACCTAATCTGCTCCATAGGAAATAATACAGAAGAGTGAAATCCGGCGATCGCGCTGGTCATGATGATCAGGGAATAGGTTCTCCAAGTGCTCGCGGATATCAACATCAAAGTGAACTGGCGCAACGTGTTTGTATAGGGTACAACAAGATCTCGTGACGTCTGAAATGTATATTTCCCACCATTAGTTTCCTATCTCAAAATAATCAGCTTACAGTCCTCGATCATTTATAGAATTCTGACCCTACAGTTTTGAGACACCGTATATACACAGTACATAGACACAAAACATTAAAGCCTTCCAATGACTACAACTACCCAAAGAAGCATGTAACGATGTATTAGGTATCGCAAGAGGGACAAAAATGAACCACTTGGATTCGAGAATTGGACGAAAGTATTGGACGTCATAAAGCGGATACATCCAGCAATAAATTGATAAACGTTGAATATGGTGATAAATATTTAGCAGAAGAAATTTCTATCTTTTTTTAATATAGTTTAACATTTGTAGCACAGAATTTGTAAATAAAGCTTTGTAATATCGTGTACGTCATCAAAGATACAGATTGTAAATTTCCATTCGGAAGATTGCAATTTGGAATTACTATTTGTTGCCCGAAGTAACTTGTAATGAGTTTTATAAATCATCTCCTGAATTTCGTGACTATTGAATACAAATGGCGAAGTTTCTTTTATTCGACTTTCCAAACAGCTCGTAAAATAGAGGGAAGTATGCCGAAAGGAAAGGAAAGAAAGAAAAAAAAAGAAAACCAACTCGAATTGAATTCCAGTTCGAAAGAGGACGTCCGACTAATGGTGGGCGATTACACAAAGTCTGTTTGGCAAACGAATGGCGAACGTTATAATGTGCAAATAAAGCCCCCATTCGGACAACGTTATTGGAGCCGAACATCGAATGGCGGCCTCCCTCAAGCCGCACGTGCTCAAAGCCGTCACTCATATCAGGCGCAATAAAGCTGTTGAAACGGCTCCGTTGATAGATTTATTATGAATTTTAATTGCTGTTGTTTATCCATATTCCCAAATCGAAATGGGCCTCGGCTGTTTCCGCTTGACAGACAGAGCCTAACGAGCTTTAACTACCGAACACCAACGACGACGACAATGTTACATACACAGTTCGACGGATGACGCAATCTCACTACGGCCAACTGATTAAAGACATTGTTCACTTTGGCTTGAAAAGAAATTTATTATTTAGAAGAGACGTGAGAAGTTTTTCTTTTTTTTTATTAACTTTGTAAAGGTCGGGGGCTATTTTGAAAAATCTTCAACTCGTTTGACGGGTTGATGCACGTTCTTCTAGGCATCATTGGCTTGTTAAACAATATTTAAGAAGCAATAATTTTGAGTCAGTGCCTTTACAATTTTTTTCTCCTCCTCCTCTCAATAAGGTTCTCCGTGTCTAGACCTTGTAATATTAGGTTGAAAAGTTTTCCTTTTTTTCGTTCTTTAAATTCCCAAACGCACGAGGAACAATTTATATGGAAAAGATGACTGGTAAATTACTGAACATCAACCGAAGAAATTTTTTTTCTTTCCCAAGCGAGTCAAGTGTATGTTAATTTTCATTTAGCTTTAATGGGGTCGAATAAATCTTTAAAATTGCATAATACCGATGCTAAATGAGCAATATTTTAAAACAAAATAGAAGTGAACGTGCGGTGTCGGATCAATTAACAGACGTGACTCTTATTAAAATTAAACAAAATAGTTTTAAATTACAGTTTTAAAATAGTTGTAACTAGTTTGTGGCTTTATATCTTTTAAAACAAAAAAAAACTTTTAATTTATAAAACCCCTCTTCTAATTATATAAAGCTTAAACTGATATTTTTCTCTTTTATGGAACCATGTCTTTTTCTTTCCTCCTTCTAATAATGGTTCTTCAATTTTATCGTCACAGTTTACTTTTAATAAAATTTAAACAAATGTAAGCTTTAAAGTAATGCAAATTCCTACACCCCCCCTCCCCAAATATCCGACTTGTGCAGTTGCAGTATTATTCTTTTATTTCTTAAAACTAAGAGGAATTTTGAATTAAATAAAATAAAGATAATAAAGATTCACCTTGCCGACTATTATTTGAATGATTTTTCAACCTTTCCTTTCGACATTAGGAATTCAACTCCGATATTTCGCGAATATACCTAGAGTTTTATATAATAGCATAAAAGTAAAGCAAATAAAGTTAGGGTCGTTGATAAATTCCCATAAACACTAAAATTCGTATTTTAATTACAGCTGCAGATGTTATTCACTCATTAGGTGTTAAAGCAGATGCAGTCCCAGGCCGACTAAAACAAATATCATTTCACAGTAATCGACTAGGGTTGTTCTTTAGCCAATGCTCTGAAATTTGTGGAGCTAATCATAGTTTCATACTTATGACCTAATTTCTTATCTTGAATTAATGTCAATAAATGGTTAAATATTAAAGCTTTAATTTAGCCATATACAGTGGCGGCCAAATGTTTATGACCATCTGATTAATTGTTACGTTTTTATTTATTTATTACTTTGTAATAGTATATAATAATTACCTAAATTACAAGCTATATATTTGCATCAAGTGCTACCAAAAATAAATTATAATTCAAAAGCAAAATGTTTATTATGAAGCAGGGCATCACTTTTACCACTACCTTCACCGTTTAACGTGGCCATAAGTTTAGGACCAGTAGAGGTTTATTAAAAAAAACTTAATATTTAGTGGGATAACCATGATTTTTGATTACTGCAGCACATCTTCGATTCATTGAGTCCACCAAAGTTACACAACGTTCAAAGGAAATTTCTTCCCATGCTTCTTTTGCAGCTTGAAATAACTGTACTTTATTGTTGAATTTTTTCAACTTTTTTTTGTTTCACATCATTCCATAGCATCTCAATTGGGTTAAGATCTGGGGATTGGGAAGGCCATTTCATAACATTAATATAGTTTTTTTTTAACCACTCTGTAATGAGATTACTGGCATGTTTAGGGTCATTGTCTTGTTGAAATGTCCACTTCAGAGGCAAATTGTCATCAACGTAAGGCAACATGGTATTTTCAAGAATATCTTTATAGATGTAGCGATCCATTATCCCGTCAATTAACTTCAGAGGTCCTTTTCCTCGTCGAGAAAAACACCCCCACACCATTATGATACCACCTCCAAACTTGACATTAGGCTTGATACAGCGAGGATCAAATTCTTCTCCTTTTCTGCGCCTTACATACATTCTACCATCACTACCAAACAAATTAATCTTGGTTTCATCAGAAAAAAGTACGTTTTGCCATTGTTGAGGTGTCTAGTTGACATGAGCACGAGCAAATTCCAATAGTGTGGAATAGTGTTTTCTCCTTGATTGTTTGGTTAATCATTGTCCACAGTTTCCGGCACCTCAACCCGAGTTATATGTTGTATTGTAAAGCGTTCATCTGTGTTGTTATCTTCAACCGTGTTGTATTGCAAAGCGTTCATTCATTTCTTTAAGAAATACCGATAACCGATCCATTATCTGATTTATTTATTATTTATTTTTTTTACTGGAACATCCTATCACGAATCTCTGTTATATTTCATAATCTGTTCAATATTAAAAGAGATAAAAATACATACGAGATAAAGGAAAAGCAAAAAAATTAAAAGTCTGAATTTTTATACACGTATTAGTCCTTCTCTGCACATAGTACTTACGTATAATCAGTGTAATACACCCACTGATGCATACATCTGCTTCATAGCATTATCTAAGTTTGGGGTTGGAAAAAAATTTTCTATTTCAGTTGTCACCTGTTCATCACAACTGAAACGCTTCCAAGTAGCGGGTCTTCAGTCGATGAAAGAGGAAAGAATTAACTAAAACTAACTACAGGTGCTTCATCTGGGTAATATGGCGGGAATGTTAATACGCATTTGTACTTCTGCACTGCAAACTGATTTGACAAAAATTACTATGGTTTTAACCCAGTGATTCATTTCCGGTGACAATACAATCCAGTATAAAAATTATCAAAATTCGAATTCTTAAAAAGAATTAAAACTACTTTTCATTTAATTTTCAGTCCAGATAGAGGAATGAGCCATCTCGTATTCAAGTTTTCTTTATTTAATCATGAGTTAAAAATTGATTGCAAATCCAGATTAAAGAGAATAAAACAAAAAGTATAAAAAACACTATTTAACCATAGACTTGTATTTTAAAAAGTGAACTATAAAATAGAAAAATTATTTTTTAGTGCCTCTCATTTAAATCTATGTAACAATGACAATATCTTTGATATTTGTTTAATTATTTCATTTTTATTTCAGTTTATTATTTTCTTGTAATTACTTATACCTTATTCAATAGTTTGGTTTCTAAAATCGAATTAAGGTAAATGATTTTAAAAATTCGGATATAAATGCAAAGAATACCTGTGGTTTGCATTTTTCAAGCTTTGTCGCCGAAGCTGATCCAGGTGTTGTTAAAATTAATAAGTCAACCATTAAGTCATTAAATTTAAACATGTATAATAAGATGAAAAACATGAAATATTAACGACACAGCACATGACGAACGGTCAGAGCTGAATACAAATTAGACTCTATTCAGTCACGGATATATCTTGTACATTATTATAAATAAATAAACGTATAAAAAAGTCGGCTATTTTTCTTATTCATTTCGAGAACAAATTGAACATTTAAATGTTTTTCCAACCGATTTATTCTTTTTTTTAACCTTTCCTTTTTGGATTTGTATTGAAGAAAAGCTATAGAAGAAGTAGTAAATCAGTCGCTATCAGCTGACGTGCATGACCAGTAATTACAGGTTCTTAGCGCTTAATCTGTTCTCATAAGGTTATAGAAGTTGTTTTTATTATATACTATTGTTTTTTTCCTCTCTTTCTTTTTTCTTACTCGCTCTCTCTCTCACCAAGTTAATAGATGTTTCGAATCGGGGTTCGTTGCGTGCCAATTAAGGACCGAAACGCAGGTTAGAAATTCTCTCTTTGATTTTTCTATTCAAATAAATTACAGTGAATCATCAACTGACTGTGTTATTAAAGTGGAGCACCCCGACGATAAATATAGCAGCTTCGAAATATGTAGTAGTAATAGGGAGGGTAGGACAGAAAGAGAGATAGAGAGAGAGAACAGGAGGAAGGAGAGAAGAAATTACAAACTTATGGGTTCTTTTAATTCATTTGTACCTTTTTTTGTTATTAATACAAAGTAAATTAATAATAATGATGATAATAAAAAAAAGAAGAACGTGCCGTGGGCAAATTACCTGTCAAATTCCGTTAGGCGGGATGAATCCCGAAAGCCTTTGGCGAAAGGGTTGCTGTCGATCTTCAGCTTCGTTATCTGTGGAAATCGGAAGCCAAGAGTCATGCTTATCATCATTAAGAAAAATAATTTTCTCTTAAGGGTAAAAAAAAAAGAAAAAAAAAAGAGTTAAGGCCTACGAAATCTACCATAATAAATGAGATCAATGTGGAAAGCAAATAGAGAGCGATGGTATAATCACGAAAGGTTTAATGCATAATCACTCCAGTTCGAGTTCACCAATCATTTGATAAGACGGACGAAATTAGATCACATTAATGTTATTATTTGGAATGTTAGAATGTTGAATCGTTTCTAGTTTCGGAGACTCTCATTCGATATCTTATCAAGCGAAATGACAGAATCTCCCACTTCGATTCCGCTAATTCCACTTAAAAGAATTTGCTAAAAATGCTTTGACGCCTTATTAAATCTGATTAAATTTAATTTCCAATAAATAGCTTAAGACATTCTAGAAAGATTTCAGGATTTCAGACATTCTAGAAAGACATATGGTTTAAGAAGAACGAGCTATAAATGTTTCCAAAACTTTCTCATGAAATCTATTAGTCCTTATTCATGTGTTTATTAAATAAGAGGATCACTTTATTTAAAATCGGTCGGCTTTAAATGGCTGTCATTTCAAGTGAGATCGTATCTCCATCACTAACTGTGGAATATTTCTTTTCCCTGGTATCGAACTACAATATATGGAAAAAAAGTATTCGGAGACATGCTTGCTTTAAACGTTTAGCTTCTATTTTTATTAAATCAATACATTGTGAGGCCCCCCTTTTGCTTTAATGACTTCGTGGCATGCTTTCTATTGAATTCTGGAAAACTGCATGCAAAGGAAACCGTAAAGCAAACCCCAAAGCAGGCACTGAAGAAGTTCAGCAAAGAATTCTATTTCCCAAACTCCTAATTCTCGCTCCAATTCGTCCCAACTTCTAATCCTCGTTCCAATTTTCTATCGGACTGAGGTATGGGCTTTGGGCTGGCCAGTCTATTAGGAACACCCATGCACTATGCAAATCCGTTGGCATAGTAATTACTACGTATCAGTTGGTCACGTGGCAATCGGTACCAATATAAAGCGAGAACACACCTGCAAGTGGTTTGACCGCTACGTCACCATGGGGAAAACAAAGGGTCTGAGCAACTTTGAGCGCTAGATGATAGTTGGTGCCCGGCGAGGTGGACTGAGTATTTCCGAAACCGCACTTCTAGGCTTTTCCCGAACAACTATTTCAAGGATTTTCCAGGATTGGTTAAACAATCAAAAACAACCAACCAGAGACAAACCTGTGGTCGCAAACGACTCGTCGATCCAAGGTATGGGCAAAGGATGGGAATACTTGTTCGTCCGAACAGAGACGTCACGACTCGTCAACTAACCGTGGAGTACAACACTGGACCGCAGAATAACTTTTCTGAACGCACTACACGCCGTACATTGGAAGAATAAGTTACACAAGCCAACGCCCAATCCGGGTACTTTTGAACTCCACCCAAAACCGCAAAAAACGTATCCAATTTGTCCGTCATCACCAACACTGGACCGTCGACGACTGGAAGAAGGTCTGCTGGTCGGCTGAATCCCGTTTCCTATTGCACCATGCAGATGGCCGACGCAGAATTTGGAGACAACAGCACGAAGCGATGGACTCTTTCTGTCTGGTATCCATTGTTCAGGCTGGTGGACAGTGTTGCCAGATCAAAATGTTGGAAATTATCAACAAGAATTTTCAAATTTACTAAAAATTACCAAATGAGAAATGAAAATTACTAAAATTTTAATAAGTTTCAGTTACTAATTTTTACCCCCCCCCCCCCACAAAAACAATTAAGATCAGGTGGATTTACCATGAATTTGGCTTAAATTTGTAACCGAGAGCAACGCTGCAGCAAGGCGTGCCTCTGCCACAACAATTAATCGGGCTCAACCAAACCCAAGCTCGGAAAAATACATAAGGCTCGACGATGGGATCTGTCCCTTTACCAAACAGTTAAATGATGTACAAAACATTGCAGTTGTTGTTTTCTTCTTTTATTGTAAAGATCGAGAACGTGAACATTGATATTATTGAGATTGCTAAAATACTTATCAATTATCAATAATTAAACAGTCTTCATATGGTTCAGAACAGCTGCGATTAGATTGCTGGTGTAAGTTTTCTGAGCAGAATTTTTCTAACATTTGTTTAGTTGGTTGAAAAGTGAAACAATCTTCCAAACCTTCTTTTACGTGCATTATATTTACCAAGGTCTTGGTGACTAGTTTGTTCCTAAGTTTAAGTTTGGTCATCGTCAATCTAGAAAATATTCTCTCACATTCAGTGTTTGAGACTGGTAGATGCAATAATTTTTTTGCAAATCTTGGAGTATTTTTCAGTAGCTTTTGCTAATTGGCCTCAAAATTCTTCCACACAAAGGCTCTGTTGATGAACAATTGAACTCAATTGTGTATAAAACACCAATGGGAGGCCAGCGCCAAATCTCGAAACCAGATTGGCTACTGTATCAGGACTGTATCCAGTAGAGAACAATGATATGACGTAATCACAGCCCGCAGCAAGCATGAACTGCGAGGGCTCGTACGAACCAAGCATGTCTTTCTTAGCATATAGGATTTTTTTCCTAAACTTTTACTAAAACGCAATCAATTTTACTAGTATTTACCAAAAAATTGAAATTACTAAACTATTTACTAAATGTTTTTATAGAGGTCAAAATTTACTAATTTAATAATGAAATTACTAAATCTGGCAACACTGCTAGTGGAGGATCTGTAATGGCCTGGGGAATGTTTTCCTGGCATACTCTTGGTCCGCTGATGCCTGTAGAATAACGCCTTAATTACCAGGGCTACTGCCGACCACGTTCATCCCTTCATGGCTAATGTTTCCCCCATCGGAAGGATACTTCCAGCAGGACAATGCTCGTGTCCCAAGGCTCGTATCATCATGGAATGGTTCTAGGAGCACATTAATGAATTCAACTTACTCCTCTGGCCACCACACTCCCCGGATTTGAACCCAATCGAACATCTTTGGGATGAGGTGGAACAGGTCATTCGAGGCAAGGATCCACCACCATCCAATAAGCATCAACTGGGAACAGCTGTTGCATCTGCATGGACAAATATCATGGAACAATGCTTTCAGCGGGTGATTGAATCCATGCCACTGCGAATTGTGCTGTTATAGCTGCTAGGAGTGGCGCAACGCAGTAATAGGGGGGTGTTCCTAATAAACTGGCCACTCAGTATATTTTGTTACAGCTCCAGATGTGTGGCACGGAGCTTAGTCCTGCTGAAAATGACCTAGCTCCCTACCAAAGAATTACCACAGAATAGGGAGCATAGAATTGTCAAGAATATCGAGGTAGCTCGTTGACTTCATGTTTTCATTCAATACAACCAATGACTCAAGTCCAAACCACGAAAAACCGCTTCAAATCATTACAACCCCTCCTCTAAACTTCACCGTTGGGATGATAGTCTGGATGGAATCGTTTTTCAGGTAATCGCCACAGACACACATGTCCATCTGATTTCCAGAGTGCAAATCGCGATTCATCGCTCATCACAAGATGGCCTTCTACTGTTCTAAATTCCGTGGAACACCAATTCAAACGTCGTTTAGCGTTTACAGGAATGATGTTAGGCTTGTGTGCAGCTGCTCTATCATGAAAACCTAATGAATGCAGCTCATTTCGGATGATTTTAGTGCAAACACGACATCCGGTGTCGTTTTCAACTTCCGATGTTAGATCAGCTGCAGAGGACTGGCGTGATTTTCCGACCATCCGTCTTAAGGTTCTCCGAGTCCGATCCGTCTGTTTACGAGGCCTGCCAGAACACGATTTTACAGTAGTTGGGCCACTAGTCTTCCATCTTCGAATCACATCGGCTACTGTCGATTTTCGAATCTCTAGACTGCTCTCGCAATTCCTCGAATTAAAACATTGCTGATATAACACTTAATCACCATACCTCATTGAAATTCTGAAACTAGTTTTGTAATAGGGAGACGCATCTTATATGTGGATGGCTGAAAATACAAGTAAACCAAGTAACATTTTTAACATTCATAGTAATTTAGAGTTTAAGCTATTATTTTATTAAAAAGATGAGGAATCGTGATTTACACAAAGAGATCCATTTTATTGTGTCTCGAAAAAATAATTTATCTTGTCCTATAATTGCCGACACATAAATGCCATTGATATTGATGCACTGATCCAAGCGTATAGGAAGCGAATGATAGCTTCAGTGTAGAAACTCCTGGGTTGCGTACGGATCCATTTTTCCACGGTGTTCTGCACTTCTTGTCGCAAGTAAACCGATGACCTTTCAGTGACTTTCAAGGAGCCGAAGATACGGGAGTCACATGGAGTCGTGAGTCGTCAGACCCTTCTTCCAGTCTTCATGTGTCCAGTTACGACGTTCCACACACAATTGTAAACGAACTTTTCTATTCCTTGCAGAAGTCAGGGGTTTTCGCATAGGCATGAGACTGACGATTTGGATCCGTTAGAATCTCTTTTATTCTCTTGTCCGATTTATCTACATGATCAAAAGTTTAACTACTAACACTATAGAGAGGGGGGAGGGGAGAGACTGAAGGATGAAGAGGCAACGAGTTTGCTCGAGTGAGATACACAGGTATGTAATTTTAAAGCAATTTCAAAAGAGACTTACGAGCTGATTTTGATAGGCGGTCACTGCCGTGAACACCGTTTCCGGGAAGATGTATGTGCGGAACTCTTCGGCGTCCAGATCCATGATCGGGGCGCCGCTGCTGTCGCGCTTCCTCACCAGATGGATCCGGGGCTGATACCTGTGCATCGAGTTGAGGACAATCTAATAAATATTAAGTAAATTAATAAAAAAAATTAATAAAATTAATAAAAGAGAATAGTGAAAAAGTTAAGTAAGATTTTATGGTACATCTATGGGTTTTGTATGACATACGCAGATCCAATTTAAAATCTACATCCTCTCCCAAGAAAAAACAGCTCATATGTTTGAGTTGTCATGCTTAACAAATGTATGCAATGGACAATGCACTAAAGCCTGTCCGACGCTAATCTTTGAATAGTTCAACAATGTAAAGATCGAGGAAGCGGTTGTCATTGCCGAAGAAGAGGAAAAAGAATAAAATTTCGTTGTTTTAAATTTGGGGATATATTAATTATAATATAATTTTACGTATAATAGTGTAAAGTTTAAATTATTATTTAAGTAAGTAATGTACAATCTTTAAAAAGTGGAGTCTAACTTCCATGAAACGAATATAAAAACAATATCAAGCAGAACTTAAAAGACAATTTTCAGCTTTCTAAGAGTTTTAGAACCCAAGAAGGAATGCCGTCAAATTCGAATCTGAAGCAAAAAGATATTTTTAAAGAAGAAAATAGCGGAAACTCTGAGTTCAAGGGAATTGGGCCCCTTAAAATGCTTAAGAAGTGGGGAATAAAATATGGGGGATAAAAATGGAGGTTAAAAGTGGGAGATAAAGAAAGAAAAAAAAGTTGTGTAAAAATATCCCCCTATACAGGGTGATTCAGAAAGGTAGGTCACGAATGAAATACCATGTACAGTACAGGTTGTAGCGGGGAACAATATTTTTCCTATAAACATGGGTCCGGAAATGCATCCTTACAGAGATAATACAACTTGTACGAAGTAGGAATGGATGTGCGTTACCCGGACGGCAATGATAGGGTCCATGTAAATTAGGATCTTAAGATGTAAATTGTTCGTGTTCTCTCCTTTATAAGAGGGGAAAGAAACATGTAACTCCACTTTGCTGGAGCACGTGGCTAACGAGAAAGCTGGAACAGAGGGGGTGGCCGTGGCCTGGTTGTCTCGTCGGTTGGCTTGCCAATCGATGGAGTTCAGCAACTTCAGGCGCGGCCAGCTGCTGGTTGGGTGACGGCCAGGGCTTGAGGGCCACTGCTGGCGGGACAGCTATTTGGGGCGTGGCTGTTGGGGGACTTCAGTCTGACCCATTTGCCGATTGACCATAGCTGGTTTTCCAGCAGTTGGTGACAGCCTCTGGTTCGTTTATCCCCAGCAGCTCTTCCATCATGAAACCCCCCGTGCTTCGGAGGGCACGTTAAGCCGTCGGTCCCGGCTGCTAATGTCATCTCGTAGCAGTCGTTATTTACTGGGATGGTGCAAAACTCCCTCGTAGGAGTAGGTGCCCCTACCCTCTGTACTAGAACTCCATTGTCGTACAATGGATCGCTTGACTAATGTGGAGCTGGCGGACATGCATCTCGTCTACGGCGAGGCACGGGGTAATGCCATAGAACAACATGGTATTCTATGTTATTCTATGGTAATGCTACTGAAGCGGAAAGGATTTACCAACAGCGTTTTCCAGGCCGTGATCACCCACATCGCCGGACGTTTCAAACATCTGCATCGAGGCTCAGGGTCGGCATTTTGAACACCTACTGTAATGTCATTCCTACCTCGTGCAAGTTGCATTATCTCTGTAAGGATGCATTTCCAGACCCATGTTTATAGGAAAAATTTTGTTCCCCGCTACAAACTGTACATGGTATTTCATTCTTGACCTACCTATCTGAATCAGCCTGTATTTTAAACTCTTGATTTTTACTCCTTTTATCCTAATTTTTAAGCTCCATTTTTAATTAAAAAATAATATTTTTCTCGAAACGTAGTATTCAGAAAATGGAAAAGAACGCTACCTTTATTTGTTTCTTCATTTCCGATCGAATGACATATGACATGCTATATGTTACCATTTGAAAAACGCTAATAGTTTCTAAAGGCTACGTGACCACTAGCTTCACAACTCTGACCCCACTGGGGCAATCCGGCCCATCTTCATAATAATCTTCATAAACTTGCCTAGGGGAATCTGCCTACCAAATTGCACTCCACATTGACCAGGTGGGATCTCTATAACTCTGGTCCCAACTGACTATTCCAAACTAAATTGTGAAGTAGGACATGTCAAAGGATGTAGAAAATATGAAGGGGATAGAACGACATAGTAAAACTAATAAGTAGCTCCTTTCTAAATAAAGAAATATTCACTCAAGCAATCTAGGAGGGAAAGTCATTAAATAACAGGATTTATATACAACAAAAAATTGTATTACTAGACACAAAATCGGTTCCTTAGCAATACGCCATGCAGGTGTCGTGACGATCGAGCAGTCTGCGCCTGCGCACTAATTCGTAAACCTGGCCGCTCCGCTGTCGACTGGCACCATAGAAAAGCAACGAAGCGCTATTCGGTTTTTGCGATCAGAAGGAGTGAAACCTTCTGAAATCTACAGCAGAATGAAGATTCAGTATGAAAACAATTGTTTAAGTAAGGGGAGAGTGTATGAATGGGTGGAAAGATTAAAACCGGAAGACAAAAACCAGACTGTGCCAGTCGTTTTGATCGTATGGCGGTGCACTTCAAGAAGAAGGACCAAACTGAGACTAGTGCTTGATACTGTTACATGTTGGTAAGCAAGTTTAAACCTGGCATACGATCAAAACACCGGGGACTTCTCTCTCGTCAACGCCCGCCCCCATATGACTGTGCATACTAGGAAACAATACGTGATCTGAAATTTGAGGTGTTGAAACATCCACCATACAGTCCGGACTTGGCGTCATCGGACTTTCATTTGTTTGGACCTTTTGAAAGAACATTTGCAGAGTCAGAAGTTTGCAAATGACGACGAGACGGTGCGAAAATGGTTACGAGACACGCCAAAAAGCTTTTTTCTGGAGGGCATCGGCAAGCTTGTAGACAGGTGGACCAAGTATGTTGCAAAGCAGGGTGACTATGTCGAAAAATAAGACAAAAAAGCATTTCTGTAGGTAATCTTGTAAAAACATTCTAATAAAATTCCTGTTATTTAATGACTTGCCTTCGTAATTAAAAGTGGGTATTAAATACAGCAAAACGGAATAACTTGAATTTCAAATAAACTGTCATATTACAAAACACGTATGTTTTCATTATACTATGATTTTATTAAAACGCTAATCAAATCGATTCGAGAAAGAGACAATAGTCGACTACTTTGTTATTGTGATTAGCATCACAAACGTGTAAGACGAATGTAAAGATAGATAGGTAAAGAATAAACTGTAATGGGAGTTACTCACGTGACCTAGTTTGTCCATCTCGTTGTTGGTGAGCTTGACTTTTTCGAAGGAGACGACCTGCTTCTTGAGCTGTTCCCCTGTGAAAGGTGAGTCCGGATGCATGTAGAGGCGGGAAGGGGCCGGGGGGTCGGCCTTGCCCGCCACCAACCACGACGACCGGTGGTAGGCGTAGCGGTAGCGCTTGTTGTCCACGGGCACGATGTCCAGCAGGACTGCGTACTTCGTCTCCGTGTGAACACCCTGAAACGACACGCGCACCGTCGGGAACATCCGCCTAGCAAGAGAAGAAAGACAAAAAAAATCAAAATAATAAATACCTATTAAGAACAGAACGTACGCATCATGCTGTATTCAGTATATGTAAATTATAAATTAATTTTTTTTTCTGCTCAGAAATTTGTTGAACAATAATGACCGCCAGATTCCGCTGTTTAGCATTTGTCAAAATTTAATTTAAGTATAACATTCTTAATGAAGAGCGCCGTTCATTTGTTTTAATATTTATTTATTTATTTAATCTATGGTAAAGTACAATCATCCATCCTGGGCCAGTAAGGCAAGGGACCGACAAAATAGGTCCCAGGATGGGGATAAAGATTGTAAAGCGGAGTTCTGTGCACGAACTGCGTATACTGGAAATTCAGCTTTGAACCTATCAGTTTAAATTACGAGGGCGTTTTGAAAAGTAATGCCTCCATGGCTGTAACATTTTTATTTGTTAACCGATTTTCAAAATTCTTTTTGTATCTTATACTCACATTTGTCCTCTATGTAATGCACTATTCACTTTTCGACATATCCCCATCCCTTTCCACGCATTGCGCCAACGCTTGACTAGTTGGGTGAACCCGTCGGAGAGGAATTCCGGAGTTGTTGTCGACACCAGGATTGAATGGCAGCGTTTACCTCGCCGTCAGAACCAACTCATGTCCCTTAAGGGGCTCTTTCTTCTTTGGGAAGCGGTGAAAGTGGCAAGATGAAAAGTCTTTCATCTTTGAACTGTAGGCACTGCAACGCTTCTGGTGTGTGGTGACTCATGTGCGGGCGACGTTATCGTACTCCAGAAGAGGGTCCAAAGCTGCCATTCAATCCTGGTGTCGACAACAACTCCGGAATTCCTCTTCACGGGTTTGTACAATGCGTGGAAAGGGATGGGGACTATGTCGAAAAGTGAATAGTGCATTACATAGAGGACAAATGTGAGTATAAGATACAAAAAGAATTTTGAAAATCGGCTAACAAATAAAAAAGTTACAGCCATGGAGGCATTACTTTTCAAAACGCCCTCGTATCTTTTTCTCATTTAAAAGTAATGAAAACTTTCCTAGAATGTGTATTTTGCCTGAACATTTATATTGTTGCTTTTTTTGTTGAACAGTTGAGAATGCGTGGTACTACATTGTCAGAATGGTTAAAAACGCAAGCCAATTAAAACCACCATTACGGTATTTGCGAAGTCGGCCGTTATGTTGCCAATTTATTTCGATTATTTTGATTTTGACTTCAGATTCGGATAAAGCATCAAAACGTAAGTAAAAGACATCGGATTCTTCGACCGCCATTTTAACCATGTTGCCGAATAAATAGGACATGTGTGCCTTTTATAACTTTTACATACGTTTTGATGCTTTATCCGAATCTGAAGTCAAAATCAAAATATTCGAAACAAATTGCAACAGAAGGACCGACTTCGCAAATACCGTAATGTTTGACACGGGTGGAAAGAGAAAGACTATTGTCACGTTTTGGCTAATATCTGCGAATATAATCTTGCGGCAGCTTTTTAAAACTGTTTTTGTGCAATATAGTTGAGATCATGTGATTCAAGCGTGTAGTTTTCACAAGGGTAGTTCTTTATTTTTCTAATTGACTTCGAAAAGGAACTTGTTGTTGGTATTTGTCTAGCTGGAATCACGATTGAAAAAACGAAGCAGACGACTGGATTCTCGATATCCAGAGTATTTAACTGTTGGATTAATGATCCACAGTGTTTGTCTAAAAAGGGGGGGGGGGGAAACTGTGGCTGAAAGACAATCAGTCAAGAGTGAGACCTTGTATGGAGAAGCAGGACACTCACTGTGTGACAAATTATTTTAACCAAGATTGCGCCCGAACCATTTCTGTTAGAACCATGCACCGGCAATTGAATCGGATCCAAATCGGCAGTCGCCTGCCTATACGAAAACCCGTGATTTCTACAAAGAATTGTTGTCTGACGAATTACATTACACGTTGTTTGGTACCGACGGTAGACACAGAGTTTGGAGGAAGCTCCATGAAATAATGGATCCAGGATGCCTTATCAAGACAACTGTTAGGTTTTTGTGGTAGTGTCATCGGATGGAACTTCTCCTGCTGATTAGGTCCCCTGATATACATGAAAGATCGGATGCTGCCGACCAAGTCCAACCTGCAATGCTACATTTTTATCCTGCATATGATGGCTTCATCATGGGCAATAAAATTTAATTTTAAAATTATTTCAAATATAATTAAATTACAAAATTGAAGTTTTAAATGGATTTATTGAATGCAGAAATAATAATTTTCACGAATGGAGGAAATATAAGGATCGTACAAATGAAAACGAAAATATGTGTGGGGGGAGAAAGACGATGTAAGTTTTTGTTTTCAAGAATTGCGAAACCCCACGTGCAAATTGAACAATAGGTTGCAAGTGTTGCATCACGTGAGAAAGAACGATAGCTCGCGCTTCGAAGCTCTGCGAGTGATCGCTTCGTCCAAACAACAAAACCCCCGAAAAAATCAAAAGCAATCGCAAACAGCACGGAGAAGCATTTTGAAAAAGGCGCCACAGTTAACACAGCACGATATGGGGAAACATTGAAGGCACTGCGCGCGGCCATCAATAGCAAGCGTCCTGGACTTCTTACAGAAGAAGTGCTTCTTCTCCACGACAACGCGCATCCTCGCACCTCGAAAGCAACAGTAGACCTCATCAAAAAGTTCAACTGGGAAGCAATGCAAGATCCACCTTACAGCTCTGACTTATCCCCATGTGGCTTTCACGTGTTTGGGGATCTCAAGAAACATCTGAAAGGCCGCAGGTTTCAGTCGGACGATGAAGTGAAGGAAGAGGTTTTGGAATGGTTCCACACGCAACCGAAAGACTTCTTCCATAAAGGAATTCTACGCAGCCTTGTTACACAGTGGGATAAACGCCTTAACGCATTAGGAGAGTATTTTTAAATTCCTTGTATACACTTTGGATAAAAAAAATAATTTTCGTTTTCATTTGTACGACCCTGGTACAATTTTTCTGTTTTCAAGGATTTGCCATCAAATACGATGCTACCGTTCATCGCGCACGGTCGGTTCAGCATTGGTTTAGCGAGCACAAAGATGATTTTCAGTATTTACGTCAACCGGGGTAACTTCGTCCACCCGGGATAACTTCGGTCATTTCCTTTTTCAATCGGTTAGTAGCGTCTACGATCGAGGAGCAGGTAAATGAACTTTTTCTAAGTAGTGCATCGAGAAGCCAAAAGAGCGCTCTGCATGTCCTATGTTATTTATGTTCAACGTTGCCGCCATTTACGAGAATTTCCCTCCAGAATTACATTTGTTTCTATCGTGTGTTGCGAATTCATAAGGAACAAATTCTTGGTGGGCAAAAAACGGAAGCTTTCTTTGCATTCTCTTACGTCTTGCTTTACGAAGTATCTGAGAATATATTCCTCAAGTTTGAGTTAGAAATTTTGAATAGTACTTCCATGATTCACTCATACATCATTTTGTATGAATTTTGAGGCTAACTTCGGCCATGCCACGTAAGTATAGAAAGGTACTCGGAGGCCGTTCTTATCAAGATTATAACCCCGTCGACCTTGAGAATGCCCTAGGAGAAATTAGAAAAGGTAGACTTTCTATTTAGAAGGCTTCCGAAATGTATTGAATTCCTCGAACAATCCTCCAAGACAAAATCAAGGGGAGCCATGGAGGAACAGTAAGACGTCCTTGTGTTCTAAGTACTCATGTTAGTTTTATTTGTTTAATGACACTACCATGATGTAGAGATAAGATTGCATGGAACTTCGAGCATCAAGTTTTCTGCACCAATAATGTAGGGAATTTTTTATGTTATTAGGAAGAACACGATCTTGTTCATGGTCTCACTACATGTTCAAGCTGGGGATTTCTTTTGACACCAGGGGATATAAAATATTTTGAGAAAGATCACCTGGATAAACAGGGAAGAACTGTTACTATTTTCCGGGACGATTTACCTGGAGAAGACAGTGTCCAAAACAGTTGTCACAGCCCAGTCAAACTTTACAGTTGGTAACTTCAAATTTGTTATAATACATTTCTACCATTCTGACCGAAGTAACCCTAAGTACAAGTATAACTTCGTTTCCTGTGTTTAATGTTATATAAACGAGGAAATTCCATATCTGGGGCAACATCGGTCACGATATATTTATCTCTAAGTCTACTACAACTACTAGCAACTACTCAACAAAAAATTTGCATCTTTCGTATGGTTGATGAAAAAGTTGCACATTACTGTTAATTATTACATGTATTGTGTAATTAGGAATATTCCCTTTATTATAGATGAAACTATAACATCTCTGCTTTGATTTAACGTTTAGATTTTCAAGTTTAAGAAATTTGAATAAAAGTTGTAGCCAATGAAAAACTGCCTACGCAGGACAAAAAAAAAGCATATGCAATAACACGTGACAAAAAATTAGCATAACCAAACATTTTGAGTCATTTTCTTTAATATTCAAGTGACTTTTCAATAATAGTTCATTCTCTTGCTCTAAATCACAAAGTGGGACGTAGGAAAGACTTAGAACTTTGAACGTTCAAAACAAAACTCAAGTTTTAATTGGCCAGGAGATTGGCTGCAATCAAGCAACAGTTTCCAGAATCCTGAGAAATGCCAACAACAAAAAGACAGGTTGCAGTATTGCGGAAGATCACCAAAAGCAACCGCTTTGCTTCCGTTTCATCTCTGAATCAAGAGTGGAGAAAATATGGAACCAATGTGTCAACGCGGACGGCTCTCAGACGAGTACACGCCACGAAATTTGAGTCCAGAGTACGCAAACGTAAACCGCTCTTGAGTGCCACACAGAAGAAATAACGGATGCCTTGTGAACTGGTCAGAGGATGACTGGTCATCTGTGATGTTTAGTGATGAGTCCCGGTTCTGCGTAGCATTCGCCGATAAAGGGCCTAAGAGTTTGGAGAAATACGTCAGAAGCTTACAGAGAAGAATGCCTGAATCGCTCGGTGAAATTCGACGCCAGTGTAATGATTTGGGGATGTATGACATCTGCAGGAGTTGGATGCTTAGCCTTCATCAATGGAACTGTGACTTCTGATGTTTACTGTGAACTGCTCGATTTCTACTTGATTCCATCAATGGAGAAGTTCGAAGGTACAGATGGACAATATATCACTTTTCAACATGATTTTGGCAGCTGCCCACACAGCGAAGAAGTCTCACATTACAACTCTTCCGTGGCCTGCTAACTCCCCCGACTTGAATCCAGTAGAGTCACTGTGGGGGAGAATGAAGAAAAGGCTCCAGAAGTCGAAATGTAGTAGAGTTAAAAAGCATGCTTCGAGCAATTTGGGACGAAATCACTACTGATGAATGGGAGAAACTGATTTTCTCAATGCCTAGACGTGTCCGTGTGGTGCTTTCTGCCAAAGGTGGTCCCACAAAGTATCAGGTCGTTGGATAACAAATATCGGATTGCGGAGGTCATCTTTAATGGCCCTCTAGAAAGGACACCTTCACACGTGCTACTCAAAATAACCCCCATTGCAATTCAAACATTGTTACCAACGATTTGGCAGTTTCTCGAGCCCTCTCCGATAGAATCCATGATCACTGGACTCAATAAACTCTCGGAATGCGCTTTCGACATCTGCTTGCGTTAGGAATGTTTTCCTCCGGAGAAAATTGTCCAGGCTCTGGAAAAGATGGTAGTCGGTAGGGGAGAGGTCCGGAGAGTACGGGGGGTGTGGAAGCACCTCGTAGCCCAGAGCCTGTAGTGCCTGCACGGTCGTTCTGCAACGTGCGGACGCGCGTTGTCATGCAGCAGAAGGACGCCTTTGCGATGCACAAATGCAGGTTGTTGCTGACACAGTTTTGTGTGCATACGATGCAGTTCACGACAGTAGGTCACAGTGGTGATCGTCTCCCCTTGCTGCAAGAAGCTGTAATGCACTACACCACGGATATTCCACCAAACTGTTCATGTGGGACCCATTTATCCTGCTTTTTCTCCTTGCCGATGGTCCTACGGTGTCTACTGACAGTTGACGCTGATACAGCATGATCCTCTGCAAAGTCCTGAACAGTTTTTGACGAGTCCTCTTCCACAGATCGCTTCAGATCAGCGTCATTCAACACGTTGGGCGGTCTGTCGCGTGGCTCATTTGCCGGCTCCGTCACTCCCGCCCGGAATTTTTGGAACCAACGTTGGACAGTACGTTCGTTTATGGTGCCTATACCGAATACCTTATTGATGTTTCGAGAGGCGTTGGATGCAGTGTAATTCAATCTAAACTCGTAATGCATTATCACACATAATTCATATGAAGTCATGACTATCTTCGCTTGAGTTCAAACGCTATTAAATATCATCGCAGACATGCAAATTTCAGGCAGCTGGTCGTTGATAGGTTTATCTCTGGAAATGTACCACTTTGTTGTGGGTACTTGCTACTAAACGTGGAAACCGTGCTGAAGCGCGGAACCCACCTCGAAATCCGACATTTGATATGTAACGACGTGATACTAATGTCGTTACAGTGATTAAATAACATAGAAAACATTGCCTTATTGTGTAAGTTCTGGAATGTCACCATTTGTAATTCACAATTATTATTAAGTTATGCTATTTTTTGGCAAGGAGTTGTATTGTTGTAGAAATAATTCCCTGAGAGTTTGAATGTAAAGAGCAGATGTGGGAGATACTACATATATGTACTATTTTTATTTCCAAAATTATTTTCGTGTTAATATTTATAAAAAACCTAAAAATACGCCCGAAGTTACCCCTGCTAACGGTACTCTAGGTGCTCCAGAACTCAGGTGTCAATCTCATACAGAATGTTTGAGACATTTTGGAACTACATATCCGCAACAAGACCCTGGAGAATTAGGAAATACCTGACGAACGCCTGGTCTACCACTGATTTACAAGTGCTTCAATACCTTATTGACTCTATGCCAACCCACATACATGCAGTAATTCGGGACAAAGGGGGTCCAATAAAAATTAAGTGATGTTGCTAATTCTCTGGCTAGAGTGTACGTCAGAGTATAGAAGAGTTATGTTCGGTGATCGTTGAGGCGCTGTTTCTAAACTTTTTGAACACCAAAATAATATTGCATTAACGTTTGGATTATTCGCCATAGGCCGATAATATCCAACATTGTCCATCCGTGGCTTGTCCTTACGGTGATTAGAGATACCAAAATTTCAAGGCGAATAAATGAACCATGGCTTTCGGAAACTACTCGACTGTTGATAAATGGCAACGATATGTATTCAACATGGCAAGAATATACTTCGTTAACAAGCGAAATTATATGATCAAAATGCTTAACTCTGTATAATGCAATATACTAGCTGCATGTTAAATAAAGCCCAATGAGCAACTAAAATTTCCAACCTATGCCATTGAATCCACGGATGATTCTTAATAATTGTGTGTATAAATGATTAGAGAAGATCATCAACAGACCAACGTTATACTCAGTCCTACCATTCAGTGCAAATCGTTCTTTGTTGATTTTCGACTCGTACGTCAACAAAAGACGGTTCGCTAATTTCCAACAAAAGGCATTTCGCTAACGAAATGGTCTTCTTTTTTTTCGCAAACAACGTACAAAATTGATTCCCAGTTATCGCACATTCTGGAAAAATTCATGGACGTTGTTCTCTCGGATTTGGAAGTTCCTTGTTTGTCAACTGTATTGAACGAGCCAAGAAATCACTCGTTAATTATTGGTTTGGTTGGTTTATTAGAAATTTTAGCGCCTACTAAGGTCATTTTGCGCCTTTTACACAAGTTATATCTGTACGCAGTCCAGGTCAAACACAAACATCCATGCCCACGGCGGGATTCGAACCCACGACCAGGCGGACTCGAGAACTAGAAAGCCTACGCCCTAGCCCTCTCGGCCACCTGGCCAGTGCTCTCGTTAATTACAATAACAGAGACAATAACAAATCATTTAAATGGAACTTTAATCGTCTTTAACTTTTGAATATGTAATGTCTAAACAAAATCAATTTTGTGATAAATTTCGTCTTGGAAGCAAGGCTCGAGAAGGGGATGACAACTAACTTTTTTTGACGAAAGGGGGGGGGGGATAAATGTTGATTTTTTTCAAGCAAATTTCATTAATCAATCTTCTAGCTCTTATCGGATGGGTTCTACCGACCTATATGATATCCTCATAATATCGTACATTTATAATTCTTTGTCTTCCAATATTAGGGCTAATAGCATATCCATATTAAAACGTCTAATGATGACACCCAGTGCAAATGTTCTGTGAAAGTTGACTGAGTCTTAATTAACCAATAGCACTGAGATAACGAATTTTCTTCTCTTAGCTATAAATTACTCTTAATCGAATATAACTGATCATTAATCTTGATACAATTCTTTATTTTCAAATTTTTGCATATGTATCGAATTCTACAAGAACATGTTCAGATTCCTTTAACATTCAATGGATTAACTTGTCCGTTCACAAAACGCCGAGTAAAGAAAATATCTTTAGATAAAGAAAGTCTTAATAAGTTTTATCCTCGTCAGATTTATCTTCAAATCAGCTTAACTTAAAATTTATCTATTTTACAAAACTGCCAAAGGACTCGATTTTGATTCCACTGCTCAGCTTTCGGTTAAGCATTTTCGCCGTAAAAAATTTAGATCAAAGGAATAATGCTATTACTGCCATTACAAAACTAGGTCAAATATACCTTCTTCTCTTCAATTGCGAACTCATCAACCATGATCATATTATATTATTTTTTTAAATGCCAAATTTTCCCAACCAGGAAAAGCCTCGGAATGTAGGCGGCCCTGCTCGCGGAAAATTTTTAAATCACAGGTTGTCCTTTTACTGTCTTTTATTAAATCAATCTCCGCGAATGTTTATCTTGCTTATAAGGTAGATTAACAATGAGCAAAATGCAGTCTTATTATAATAGATCCAGTCATATAATTATGTCTTAATTTATGAGGCCGATATTGGTTTAGATACAATCCAATTTTCATGAGTAGCACCTTTGCTACTGTTTGATAAAGAATGCTAAGAGGTCGCTATTACTAAAGAACAACAACCGCAACAATAGCAACAGCAATAAGAACAACAAAAGGAACAGCAGCAGCAACATTATAATTAATTAGTAAGATAACTTGGCCAGTAGACAAAGTTTTCCCCCAATAGGCTGGAACCCTATACGGGGTTGCTTTAAGATTAAACCAGATAAATAACAAAAGCTAAAACAAAAGTAAAATGAAAAATAAGCAGTTAGATTAAGCTTGAATCAAGAAGTTAACGAAACTCGACAGAACATTTAAAAATCAATATCAAATATTTAGAAATAGAGTTAAAAACAATTTGGCAGCTGGGTCTATGAGCCCTCCGAAATTACGGAGCAACCAAAATGATGCAGGACCAGGACTTTGTACCACTGGTGTTTGTTTTCTGCAAGACAACGCCAGACCACACACAGCCAAACTGACTATGGACACACGGACGGAACTCAAATGGGACATCTTACCACATCCTCCGTACAGCTCGGATCTCTCCCCTTGCGACTATCAGCTTTTTGGACCATTGAAGGAATTCTTGGGAGGGCAGAGGTTCGGCTCCAATGAATAGGGAAGTGAAAAAGGCTGTCCTGAGTGGTTGAGACATCAGCCTGAAAATTTCTACAGAATCGGTATCCAGATGCTCTCAGAACACGGGAAAAAATGTGTAGAGAAGCAAGGAGAGTTTTTTGGGAAATAACTGGTGTGTATGCGTGTTCTTTTTGTAGTTTCCTGATTTTATAAAAAATAAATTCCAGGTCAAATTTGAACGCCCATCGTACACAAGCTTAGCGACGTTAGCACACTATGCCTTCATATAAGTAGTATATCCCGGACTGTATCTTACGGTTAGAGAATGCAGCACAATACTTATATTTTGATAGAGCAATAATAACTAGCAAAGACTTTTCATCATAATAAACCACAAATCACCTTCGTAGATATATCAGGTCGTTGCATATCAAATGTCGGATTGCAGAGGTCATCTTTAATGGCCCTCTAGAAAGGACACGTTCACACGTGCTATTCGAAATAACCCCCATTGCAATCCAAACATTGTTGCCAACGATTTCGCAGCTTCTCGAGCCCTCTCCGATAGAATCCATGGTCACGGGACTCAATAAACTCCCGGAATGCGTTTTCGACGTCTGCTTGGGTATAGGAATGTTTTCCTCCGGAGAAAATTGTCCAGGCTCTGGAAAAGATGGTAGTCGGTAGAGGAGAGGTCCGGAGAGTACCGTGGGCGTGGAAGCACCTCGTAGCCCAGAGCCTATAGCGCCTGCACGGTCGTTCGTGCAACGTGCGGACGCGCGTTGTCATGCAGCAGAAGGACGCCTTTGCGATACACAAGTGCAGGTTGTTGCTGACACAGTTTTGTGTGCATATGATGCAGTTCACGACAGTAGGTCGCAGTGGTGATCGTCTGCCCCTGCTGCAGGAAGCTGTAATGCACTACACCATGGATGTTCCACCAAACTGAAACCATGAGCTTCCTGGGGTGCAAAGGGGATTTAGGGAACTATCGCGAGGGTTCATCAACATTCAGCCACTGAGCTGACCGTTTCCTATTGTCGTATAGGAGCCACTTCTCGTCGCAGATGACAATGCGATCAAGAATCCCCGCTTCTTCATGGCGCAAAAGCAATTCCGTACTCACCTCCAAACGGCGCTTTTTTGGTTTTCCGTAAGTTCATGTGGGACCTATTTGTCCTGCTTTTTCACCTTGCCGATGATCCTAAGGTGTCTACTGACAGTCGATGCTGATACAGCATGATCCCCTGCAAGGTTCCGAACAGTTTTTGATGGCCCTCTTCCACAGATCGCTTCAGATCAGCGTTATTCAACACTCTGGGAGGTCTGCCAAGTGGCTCATTTGCCAGGTCCGTCACTCCCGCCCGGAATTTTCGGAACCAACGTTGGAGAGTATGTTTGTTTATGGTGCCTACACCGAATATCTTATTTATGTTTCGAGAGGCGTTGGATGCAGTATGATTCAACCTGAACTCGCAATGCATTATCACACGTAATTCGTATGAAGTCATGACTATCTTCGCTTGGGTTCAAACGCTATTAAATATCATCGCAGACATGCAAATTTCAGGCAGCTGGTCGCTGATAGGTTTATCTCCGGGAATATACCACTTTGTTATGGGTACTTGCTACTAAACATGGAAACCGTGCTGAAGCGCGGAACCTACCTCGAAATCCGACATTTGGTATGCAACGACCTGATACAAAAGAAAAATGGATACACAAAAATCACTAACTATACAGTTCTTGCATACGAAATGAAACGTCTGTGGGCAGCCAACAGGGTACAGAACAAAAGAAAAGGGGATTACTTCTCAGACATGACTTAATTTTCTACTTCCACCATCCAGAAATTATTACCTGTATTCCCTTTATTTTGTCAATCGATCATACCAAGGTTCTGGGTCTTAGCATTCTTGAATAAACAAAATTTATGACAATAGTAGCAATGGAAGAAATGCCAATGACCAATTCTCTACAGTTAGAGAGGTAGAGAATAAGATAGCAATAGTGAGGATTAAGTGTGAATTATAAACCAGTTAGATCTTATATTACGTCTAAAAAAGAATTTTTAGTGAAAACAAACAAACAAGACCGGCATATTTTAAAAGTAATGTAATCTTTCACGATTATGTAACTTTCTTTGCTTAAACTTCTCTTGTGGTAGCTCACTTATATTCAATAACATAGGTTTTATATTGAATCGACAATGGAACAGTAAGCAGTAAAGTGCGCATTTATTTCGACGGTACGGAAGCAGAGCTCTCACTAAATTCACTCTTCCTCAATAAATACCAGTAGAAATACACAGAGGTAGATGAGAAGCCTTGATGTATCCAAGAGGTCATCCACATAATATGAGAAGAAAAATAAGACTGACGATTTTCAGACACGAAGCAAAACAAAATAACAACATATATATATTTCTACAGAAAACAAATATGGATGGGTATTACAATTTCCAGCAGTTTGGAAAGGAAACTTTGTTAATGTCCTTGAAGTTCATATCTATAAT
>JAHWFO010096488.1:292480-328944 GCA_023313115.1 Rhysida immarginata | reverse complement strand
CCGAATAATAACCCTGTAAAGGAATAGTTTGTTGTCTACTCCAAGGATACTGTTACGGCCCATGAGAGCAATGAGGCTGTATTTAGCCTTTTTGGTCTTATTCAGAGCGTACGTCATATGATGATTCCAGCAGAGCTTTGAATCTATTATCATGCCGGGGTACTTGTAATCATCTAGCCAGTCTATCATCTTGCCATATAAAAAGAGCGAGTTCCGGGGACGTTTTCGTTTCTTGTTTAAGAACATAGTTTTTGCATTTATCCGCCTTTACATCTCAAAGTGATGTTTCGTTATCGACATTCTGCGACATGTGTGGAAAAAACTTTAAAAGGAAAAAAAACTTAACAGCTCATCGTAAGAAAAGCCACAGAATACAAAATCATATTACAATATAATTTACGTGTAGAATTTGTAAACGGTTATTTGACACAGTAAATGAGTTGCAAGTGCACAACGAGGAAGCTCATCATCAGGATAATGATGAGCTTCCGAACACATCACAAGTTGAATCTTCAAGATCCTTTAAGGACTGCTGAAATCTAGCTATAACATGGATTGGATTAGGCGCCCATGTCATTATAACTGTACAGTCAGCATAGGAACATATTTTGCACTTTTTCTGCTTCGGAAAATCGGCGGTTTCATATTTTATTTTTCATTTATTTATATTTTAAACGTTATGTTATCAATCGAACTTTTGCGACTCACGATTTTGTTAATGGTTTTCTCTTCTGTATAACCAATTACGAATTTTAACTAATCAACAGATTTGTTAAAGTAGCGTGCAAATTAATGTGAACAGGAGGGAATTTTCACATAATTTGATTTCCTGAGTTTGGCAGGCTTGATTTACAGCTGATATGGAACTCTATTACGCTCAGCTGTTTACTGTATTGTAATAAAAATACTAACTAAAATAATTACTCCATGTTTCAATAAAAATACCGTAATTTCCCTCTTGTTCACGTTAATTTGCACACTACTATACAAAAGTCTGCGTGCTATTTTTCTCAAATCCTGATGAAGACAAGACTAAATGACTGAAACTAGTTGACTCCATAATTGTTCGTATCATGTTGTACTGTAACACCTCCATTAATCTTGTTAAGAAATATGGTACTGAGACCAACAAGTTGGAAGATCATATTTAAGCGCTCGTGAGTCTTATTTGCTTGTAATGACATGAAAAGTAGTATAAAGTATTACTATCGTCACCACATGTACTATAAAAGACTAATAATTTTATTATCAATATCTTATGAGCTGAGACCTGAAATCCTCAGAATAACAGCTTTCCCTGATTACAGTTAAATTCATTTCGAAGTTCATTTTCAATATCTAACAAAAAACATTCTGACGTCGACAGGAGATCGTTACGAGAATTGACATCTCCATGTTTCCAGTGAAATGACTCTGAAATGCACTCTTAAAACCTCCATGTTTCCGGATAAACACTATTTTCCTGTTGATATTTTTTTATTATTTATTTTAATTTTTTTTCATAACCGCAAATATTTCATAAGTACCCTAATTCCGAAATCTCCGTCGACGATCACGTGAACGTGCCAAGGGGGTCACGGAGACTGTAATAGTCGAGAGTCATAATTATAGGTTGGATTTACAGAATGAAAATTCCGCTGATTTGGCAAACAAAGCGAATGACATGAGAGGCAGCGAACACGGGGCGTTTCCAGGAAAAAAGAACAAAAAAAAAACAAAAAAAAACAGGAATAAAAGGCCAAAGAGGGGGAGGAAGAAGGAGGGTAAAGGCAGCGCTATGCGTGTCGGGAACGTACCTCGAAATAAGGGAGGAAAAAAAAAGAGAAGCGGAACACAGCAATCGCACGACGGGAGAATGAAATTGTGACGCAAGTGGCAACAATGGCCAACAATTGGGTGCGCTCGCTCTCGTGATGAGGAGAAGGGTTCGTTTGACGCGTTGGAGGAAATTGGAGGGGACGAAGGGAGCCCTCGAATCAACAACTTTTGCACGTGGCGGACAAAAGAATGCGGGGGAGGCCGGGTTCTCGAAATGACAAGCGACGGCGACCGCTGCAAAATGAAAGCGCCGGCAAACAAGCGATGACTTAATCTACGAGAGCGCCCGACCGCAAATTACAGGGGACGCCGCCCTTGCCTCGCTCGCCTTTGTCGTGGGTGGGAGCGGCCATTTTAAACTGAGACAACCACGCCGGGTCACCCCACCAGCGTCTGTCGTTCGTTCGTCGTCTTCGTCCTCTCGTCCAGTAATGAGTCAACCTAGGAAAACATGACAAACAAACAAAGCGTCCACTTGACGGATGTACGGAACAAAGACATAAACAGCCGGACTTACGGAAGGGGGAAAAAAGGAAGGCCGGATCGATTGCACCAAGTAAACAAGATATTGGGAATACTATTGTGGTAACCTTCCTATATTAACCCTTGGCGCACTTTAACAATAAACGTAATTCCTTCTAAGGTTATTTATAACGGCAGCAAATCAATTCTTCACAAAGCATTTGGCTATAGTCACTTTTCCTCATATTAGTTTTCTTCCAGAATCAGTCAAATCGTTATCTTTAATCATATTTACATCTAAAATATAGGGACACTGTTATTATGTAGCTCAACTAGGCAACGCAAGGTTCAGACGAGCGCGTATTGAACCTGGGCCCATCAAAGTACAAGAAGTACATTTCATAAACTTCTGGTCCCATATTCTGTAATTTTTATAATACAATATTTTTTAATAATAAGTTTTTACCAGTTTCACGTTTTGCTTTTTATTATAGTTTTCTCTACAAGCATGTTTTTAAAGTCGAGATTTTTTCCTGGAGAGTAAGGGAATAGATAAAAGCGGGTAATCTTTCATGGGCCACAAAATATTCAGGCATCGGCCTTAATTTTAAAAGTATGGGAGGTGGTGAAACATGATTTAGCCATATTAAAATGTCAATGTGATTAAAATGTCCGTGTGATTAAAATGCCCTGTATACACTATTATAAATGTCCGGTTTTCTTTCTTCAATCCTAAAATAGAGTAATATTTATGGGTACTTTATATTTATTAAAAAAATCCGAAATAGAGTGCTACATATCGACCCCAATAGAATCAAATATATGCCTGTAATAAAGAAAATGATTTTCGATTCGGCTACACCGAGTTTCGATGATAGATCGAGTGCCATAGCAAAGCTCACACACTGCATTTACAGCATTTCACTTGCATATAACAGCCTTGTCTACAAATCCCAATAAGAAATTTTAAAGTTGACACTTTAATCCTTTGCTTGTTGGAACCCTCGAAATGTGAAAATTACTTTACATGCACACAAGCAGTGATTTTATGTTGTGGTTGTCCATTAGCATCGGATGGTTTCTGTTGCTTCGAGTGACTGCACCCCCGTCGATCTGACAGTTATAAATTGACTGAATCCTCAGCATTGAAATGTCCCTGGCCTGAAAGATTAGCAATGCAAATGAGGCAGTTGTGCGAGGTTGGGAGTTATGCAATTCGCCTGAAGATATTTGATAAACAAAACATATATTGGATATTAGCCTGTATCAGTTGAAAGAGTGTCCATTATTGTCTATTTAAAAAAGTAGACATGGTTAATTTATTCAACATCAATATACTAACATTCTTAAAGCGTTCAACTTCCGACAAGTCGCATTAAGACTAATGTTGTTGTTAGCTATTTCCTTCGCATCACAGAGAAGGGTCGTATAATTAACTGCTAAAATGTTAAAAACCACAATTATATAGGTCTTTACCTTCTATTTTTATGCTCGAAGGTCTTTACACAAGGTTAATTGACTGTATACTAGTTAATCTACATATTGACGTGGATTAATAGGACATAAGAATGATGTTATTATTTCGCTATAAATTCTAAAGAAGTAAGCCATTTTCCTGCGGATTAAGGAACCAGTTGAAATAACCATAAAATTTTTATATTAAAATCATATTCAACTACAGGTAAACACAGGATCAGCATAGAGTTTTACTCCGATTTCAAACATTTACACAAAAATATGCGAAGTACAGATGCGTTTTTTGCAAATTTTATCTCAACTTTTTGCTTTATTTTTACTTCTCGATTTTTCGCCGCGTACAGAGTTAGTCAAAATTATGTTAACACTAATAAATTAATGTTGCAAAATATGTAAATGTTTCCGGGATTTAAAGGGTACTGTTGCTCTCTGGGTTTTGTGTGTTGAACATGACGATGAACATGTTGGGACTGTCCTGTAAATCCTGTTGCACATGTAATGTATGTTTTGTGAATAAATGGTTTCTACCATTTAAGTGGTAACATAATTTTGAGTCTAACAATAAGTCATCGTCGCAACAACATCCTTTATCCTTACATTTAAGGTTGGTTGGTTGGTTGGTTTATTAGAATTTTTGGCGTCGACTACTAAGGTCATTTTGCGCCTTTTACACAAGTTATATCTGTACGCAGCCCGGGACAAACACAAACATCCTTGCCCACGGCGGGATTCGAACCCACGACCAGGTGGACTTGAGAACTAGAAAGCCTACGCCCTAGCCCTCTCGGCCATCTGGCCGGCTTACATTTAAGGAACTGGTAAAAAAAATCAAGAGGGACAACGTAATGAGAAAATTGTTGAATATTTCTACTAATCCATCGTTTTCGAAATTTTGCAAGAACTTACTACAACCATATTTCCCAGTGCGGCGGTGGTGGTGCACAATTTGTTAAAAAAGTACTTATGACTCAAATTATTCTAATTGAGGTGCAACATGAGAAGTTCTAACATGTCCAAGTAAATGTTTGCTGAAATGGATTATTAATATTCTAATGTTGGATTAGACCGCCCTAAATTCTAAAGAAAAAAGCTTCAAGAGTAGGTCTATTTAAGCCTGAAACTTGTTCTAATCCTTTATCATAGTTTTAAAGATGTTCTTAGAAGGAACTTTATGTTCACATTCCATGTATAATGGATCTAAATAGTGTAGTGAGCTATCCTGTAATTAAACTGCTAAGTCTTTTGAAGATTCTGATATCTCGAGATAATTGCGCAACGGACCGATGGAGCAATTAGGTTAGGTTAGGTACGTGTTCGCCAGTGGGACAAGTGAAGCAATATTAACGATTAGGCAAATTCTTTGAAGAATTACGGCATTACGTAACCAGTTTTATGTAGTTATAATCTAACTTCATTTCATCAATACACCGGCAGTCGATAAAAGTCAGTCAGAAATTAATAATAAAAAAGGATCAATTTGATCTATTGTTGATCAACTTTTTTTTTAAAAAAAAATCTTATTTTTTTAAACCATACAATATTCGAATAAAAGAGTGCGTGGAATAAATTTTAAGAGTGACAATCTGATGAAATCGAATCATTCATTTTTTTTTTTCAAAGAGGGAGAAATAAAGAAGATAACGCCCTATCACCATCATGTCCGATACATGAGAAATCGAGTCACGCGACCATTTCGACCGATGTAATTCACTCTGTCATTAAAAGTGACGTGGGGCGCCTCTCTGCGGTTGTTTTCTTTTTTTTTATTTAACAAAATGGAAAATGCAATTATTGGGCCGAGTGAGTGACAGCGGCGGCGATTCATTCCATCGCCGCTCAAATTTCATCCTCTTCCTTGATTGATGGCCGGGGATTCTTATAATTTGTACTTTGCCTCTATAAAGTAATTAATCAGATAATAAAACTAGAAAATATATTGGCTCTAAAATTTATCCAAACGATCCCATTAAAAAAACGCATAATAAAAAAATAAAAGAGGGCGGAGTCATTTTTTTCCCTCTTCTACTTGACCACTGTATTTTGGCAGTAATTTTTCTATTTACATGGCAGCTGTTGAAAGTCATCAAATTCATTAGCAATAAAAAGTAAATGGCCCAGAAGAGTTAATATCCGAGATGTGTTGTAAGGGATCATTGAGATTATCATAAACGTTAAGTCACTCCCTTTAAACTTATTTAAATTTCCATAAGAATATCCCTGCAATTCAAGCTAGATTTCGGCCTGATTTATGAACAGAACAAAGGGTAAAAAGCGAACTTTTTCTAACGGATCGGTATTTGAAGGAGCCCTGCAGCAAATGTGGTCAAAGACAACTTTACCCAGTCCGGCCATTGCTCTAGATTTTTAGAAACTAAGATCATTATCATTTGAATGAGAATGATTTCTCTTCAACAGTTAAATAAAAGAAAGCAAAATAGAGGAGGAGTGGGAAATCTCGCAAGAAGTTTTGGGGAAATATTATTCTTATTCAAATTGCCATCTTGTATTACCTCAACGTTTTTCACCGTTGATAAGATCATTATCGTGCAGCAATTAATAACGTGAATGCGTTAATGGAATTCTTCTAAAAATCGAGAAATCTAAAATTAATTTTGCTGATCTTTGATCCCTAACATTGAAATTGATTTAACACAAGATTTCCTACTTCTCCGTACAAAGTGTTTACAAAAAAAGGGCAGACAGAAACATCCATGTTCGTAGCGGGATTCGAACCCGCGGCCCAATGGCAACAACAAACTGTGAACTGGAAGAGGCCACCAAGCCCCAACAACAGAAGCCACTAAGCCGGCAAACATCTTACTATGTTATACAATGACATTTGCTAATGTTACTTTAACTTATTTCTTAGGAAGTACAGTCTTTTAGTTCTACACGATTAACTGGTTTTACAAAAACAGCGCGTAAATGGAGAGCATCTGTTGCATGGTCTTAAATATTTACTGAGATAAAAAGATTTTAACTAAGGCCTTTTTTCCACAATTTTAATTAACTCTCCAGCAAGTTTATTCTGTTTTTCTGTATTAAACCAACCCAACAAGCTAGAGAGCTGAAACTTGGTACCCATACTCAGTTTTAAAACCAACTAGATTTATTCTACGAGGTGCTACCCAAAATTTCCCGAAATTATTTTATTCTGATCGTACCGTAAGAGGTACGAAGTTTTGCCGATAAATGGTGTTAGGGTTACGTCTCAGCTGTAATTATGCTAAGCAGTGTCATCCTATGTCCACGTGATTTTGAGTTTGATCTGTTTTTGTCACTCTTTGTGTTTGTCGTGATGCGATTCTTGATATTAAAGCTGAAGAATACTGCGACAGAAACCCACAGACTGTTGAAAAAGGCTTTTGGTGAACAAGCTTTAGGCCAAACCCAAACATTTGAGTGGTTTAAGCGTTTCAAAGATGGTCGGGAGTCTGTGAAAGATGACAAGCATTCTGGTCGACCGTCAACAAGCACAACTCTGGAAATGATCACGAAAGTGCGTGATGTGATCCGAGAGGACCGAAGTTAGACCATCCACGATTTTGTGATGGCCTTGGACTGTCACACGGGGCTTTTGAGAAGACTGAGGGAAAAGGTGAGGCGCAAAAGGCCAGAGATGTGGAGGAAGAAAGACCGGCTTCTCCATCACGACAGTGCTCCGGCGCACAAATCGCTCGCTGTGAAGGACTTCCTCACAAAAACAACATGACCGCTCTCCCCTGGCACCTAGCGATTTCTACCGCTTCCGAATATTAAAATTGCGGTTAAAGGGGCGGCGATTTGACCCCATTGAAGTGATCCAAGCGGGAATAGCAGCAGGTATTAAACATGCTCCGACCTGTGAACTTCAGGAGAGCTTCCAGAAGTGGGAACATCGCTGGAAGCGATGTATGGATGCCCAAGGAGACTACTTTGAAGGTGACAGTGGAAATTAAAAGATCGGGTAAGTTCCGTATTTTATAGAGGTACATTTTAGGAAATTTTGGGTAGCACCTCGTATTAGTGCCGATGACAATGCAAGTTAACGGAAAAAATTTTCAAATGGTTCAAATGGTCCGTGTTCTAATGGTACTAATTTTTAAAGATTGGAGTCGGACAAATGGAAGTCGTTTGGAGCAAGGTAAGGGCTATATGGAAGATGCTCGAAAACTTCCCAGTTGAACTTTCGCAGCATCTCAGTTGTCTTGTTGACAATATGAGGACGCGCGTTATCATGCAATAACAACACGCCTGGTCGCTTGCGTCGAAAGACATTACGATGTTTCATGAGAATGTTACAGTAGGGTCGGCATTTACAGTTTACTCTCGCTGCAGGAATGTGGCAAGCAATATGGTCTAGTGATCTCAGAAGACTGTGAGCATTAGTTTCCTGGCGATGAAGCTGTACAAAGGGAATTCACCGCTTGGTTCAGACAGCATCCGAAAGAATTTTATGCTGCTGGTTTTGAGGGGCTTGTGAAACGATGGGATAAGTGCCTCATTGTACAGGGAGATTATGTGGAGAAATGAAAGTAGTTTTCAAGTCAGTACTGTTATTTGTTACATCCATTTGTAAGCTTATTTACTGATTTCCTCTCGTAATACACAAGTGTCTGTACTTATGGTTCTTTCTGGCTTTATTTGGTGTAATTGGACAACCACGTTCGTGGCCCTCCAATGCGCGCTGGCAAGTCTTACTGTATTAATAAGAGGGGATCGTCTAAGACCGAAACCCGTCTCTACATTCATATTGTTGCAAAGCAGAACTTTTCTCCTTATTTAACCATAATAATTTTGTCTCCAAAAATTTTACTTGCTCAAGAGAAGCGTTTTTATAAAAGAATTTCCTGTAACAACCTGGCCGATTATAGTCAAATGGCGTCGATATAGCTGTCTGTCTCACTTCGTAAGGGTGATAAATTTCAATGACCGCTCAGAAATTTAGGAATGCTTGAATAAATTCATCAAATGATAACCGATGTTTTTTTTTTGTTACCACTGAGCGGTTCTATTCGTCATGGACAATCTTTCCAAATTGAAACTTTAATCTGCATTTTCATTCACTTTGCTGATATCTTTTGAATCATTCCACGTCAAATCGGACAAAATCGAGTGATAATTGACCGTTAGTCTTCGATTTTCTCGACTTTATCAGTGTATTCTAGTGGATAAAATATAAGGCATGCATAGTTTCGTTTGCCAGATAAAAATATATTTTAGTTATAATTAAGTATCAAACTTATCAAATTTTCGCGCATCTCATCTCATATCTCTGGTTAGATTCGTCGTAGGGAATTGTCGTATATGTCAAGTTGAAGCTAAAATGAATCAGTTTTTTCTTAATTTACTTTATGGAGTTCAAAATAAAATATGAGGGGCGGTGTGCATTTTAATTTTATAAAATCAGGTATTAGCCTGAAAACGTTGCTCTAAAATTATTTAAAAAATAGAGTTTAATTCCCTCATGTCCATTGCATAACACTATGAAATTACAGAATGGAATTCCAAATAGTTCAATCAATATTGAATTATTTATGAGGTCAAGTGCGCTGCGTAGATGTGTGAGCAAGAGCCGGAATACGACAATGGCTCACGCGACATCCTTGAAGCGACAATCACATCATAAGCATTTAACACTTTTAATTAAATTACATCATTTCACATTTATTTTCTAAATTTCTAAAAGGAATTCCACTTTGAAATTTGGGTGGCCATTAGAACAAACATCAAGAAATATGCCAGTATTTTTAACAGAATTTTAATATGTCGTTTTAACTTAATATTTTCAAAATTAATGTTAAAATCATGTTAAATAAATTTTTCTTTAATTTCAATTATATCTGAAAATACATATTTTAAGCTTTAAAATGAGCTATGAATGAAACCTGTACGATGTTTATAGAATAACTTAACCAGTTAATTTCTGTAAATTTGACTGCGAATATTTTTGTAAGAAATTATTAGTTGAAAATTCACACCGTGGGGTTACTTACTTTGATGTAAGGAATGTATAAAAAAAGTTTGAACCTTTTATAAAAATGAAGTGTTTTTTATAGTGCCCGGCACGAAAGAAAAAGGAAACTGGCGCTTGCGTAAATGAAAAAAAACAACAACAAAAAAACTCGTTCAACTACTCAAAAAGGGAAAGGAAACGGGACATTACTCATTACTGATGCCAGGAATAAGTAATACCCCGTTTCTTGTTCGTTTCTGACTTTGAACGAGGTTTTTTTCATTTACGCATGCGCCAGTTTCCTTTTTCTTTCGTGCCGGACACCATAGCTGTCTCATTTCACGTAGAATGAATCTTTTGCGAGAGCTTTTCGCAATAGATCCCGAATCGTGCACACTACTCAACTGAGAAGATACATCATGAAAAATGCTCTAAATGAAACCAAGACACATATATAGAAAAATGCTTTCTAAAAAAAAAAAAGAAGTATTATTTTCCAAAATATTTATGGGGATACATTCAAGCTGAAGTTAGGATTGAGTATAAAATGAGATCAGTAATAAGAAGTCTGAATAGTGCATCATCACAGTGTACCGCGCTCTCTGGTGAGTGCTGAGCTACGCTTTCGCTGACGTAATAATGAGAATCCGGCAGGTTCAAAAATGGCGAATTGGATGATTTTCGTAAACGTTTGCAGACTGACCTGAACAGCTGTGATACCGGAAAACAATGAATCTCTGGACCAAGTTCAGTGGTAAAAGAATAATTCGGTAAAATGATTTTTCCAATGGCCTTGCTCTGGACCATCTAATTCGGTAAAATTACCGTAAAACAGAAGAAGAATATAGTCTAAGTATCACAACTGACAAACAAGCATCATACGAAAGGGTGGCCGTCGAATTAAGACAGAGGACGACGTGAAGAAAGCGTTGCAGGAAAAGACAAAACCCTTTAATCTGCTGAAATATAGGGTGATACGAAAGTCAGGAAAGATTTTAAATCTCAATAAATCGCACACTCTTGTAGATAAAAAGATTCTGGTTGCACAGAAACGATTGAAATGAAGCCGGATTTTTTTCCAGGATAAAAAAAAAATAATGCTAGAATTGTTCGGTTTTTGACCAACTGATGGCGCTATCAGGTTACAGACATCAGTTTATGCACATTTTCAGACGGTATAAAACGAGCAGTACACACTGCAAACGCTATTTCGGTAGCAGATAGTGATAGTTTCGTCTCACCGATAGTTTATCCGGCTGAAAATGTGCATAAACTGATGTCTGTAAACTGACAACGCCATCTGTTGGAAAAAAAATCCGATTTCATTTCAATCGTTTCTGTCCAAACAGAATCTTATTATCTGTATTCTTGCGAATTATTGAGTTTTAAAGTTTTTTGCTGACTTTTGGATCACCTTTTAAATATTGGATCGTCAAGATGGCTACGCCCAGCGCGACTATTACGTTGAATGATGCATTTTTTAATCCAGTGTTGCTACCTGCCCAGGTTTGACTCGGACAGTCCGGCATTTTGACAAAACGTGTGTTTGGGCACTTCCAAGCAGGTGGCGCAAGTACATTGACAAGGGTGGAGACTATATTGAGAAATGAGATTATCAATTTTCATTATAAACTAGTTTGGTTACGGTTTGTTCCTTTTTCTAACATTAACTGGATTATCTCCTCGTAAATTCAAACAATTACGAATGCCCAGTGGCCGAATATACGGATAATTTAGTAAGCAGTAGTCCTATCAAATTGAGAAATATGCTCGTGTATGCGGCATGGTATTGATTCAATGAGTGCTCGAAAACTGTTATAGATTATTGTGATCCATATGAGTATTCGCCGGCCAGGTGGCCGAGAGGGCTAGGGCATAGGCTTTCTAGTTCTCGAGTTCACCTGGTCGTGGGTTCGAATCCCGCCGCGGGCCTGGATGTTTGTGTTTGGATATAACTTGTGTAAAAAGGCGCAAAATGACCTTAGTAGTCGACGCCAAAAATTCTAGTAAGCCAATCAACCATATGAGTATTCACCAAAATCCAAATTTCATCTTCATTTCGAGGTCGTTGGAGAGCATAAATTGGACGTCTAATCTCAGATAGTAAAATCTCCTACAGATTCTCAGAAGATGATGGCCAAGGATTCATCGGAACATCTTGCAATGCTTGTCTGCTGATGTTCTGCGTGTGTGGCCGCACACTAATCTTTTTGCAAAACGGTATGCCCTGAATGAAATATAGGGAATATCTCTCATTTACATATTTCTATGCTGCAAAAACTTAATGAAAATATCGCTGTGCTACCTTAGTGTCAGTTATACGTAGAAGAGATGATCGGCCATTGTAGTCGATAGCACCTCAAACTAAGCCACGTTGACGAGCTGTCTTGTCCTCTAAAATGGTAGAAGCATAAACCCGATTGCCATGTTGCTCCAGACTCGTAATCGGTGATCATGATATCTCCGACAGAAACGACATATTTTCCTAAATATCACTGTAGCATTCATCACACCAGATAGCTGTAGTGCAACAACATTTTAAATGTACACAACGATGGTTTGGTATTGGGGTAGTGTTCGCAAAGATAGAGCCCTCAATACTGCCCTTTGCAAAATGTCGCCTGATGTGGATTGGGGTCTGGTATGACATAAAGAACGGTTTATGAGCTTCAGTCCCAAAAAACGACGATTCTTTAGGCCACCGTTTCCAAATTCTACTAACAGTTGTTGCATCCCGCCCAGTTTCTGCCAAAGTATGACGCAAAGACCAATCCGCTGTATGTATCCTATAATTAAACTTCGAGTAAAGTCATCTGTTTGATGAAGCTATCGTCGACGGCGTCTTACAAGCAATTTTTATTACTTAAGCTCTATTCTTACACGACCAAAAATATTTTGGTACAAACAAAAATATTTGAGAAATATTCAAATGTTAGCTTAGCAGAATACCTTTTCAGCTTTTTATCGTAAATTCCAATGACGTCGAAAAGCATAACAACAAAAAATTTCCAAAACTTGTTCTCTAAACATATTCTGATATATGAATGGTACGGAGAAAATTGCCGTGGTGTTGCGTTGTCTCTCTGAGGATTAGTACACTGTATATGCACAAGCTGATGCGTTGAACCTAATTTTTATTGGTCCTCTATGAAGTTCACGCATCATCCGGATTTAATATAGTAGTTCAATAATTCTCACATATGCCACATTTCATACAATAAATTTTGTTAATCATTCTTTCTGTCGTTGTTGGTTCATTATAAGATAAGCTTAGCTATATCCTAAGTGGAAGAGTTCGTATTATACCTAACCTGTATCTTGAACTTATTTCTTGCAAGGATTTAATTCGGAAATTTTTTTGACGAAATCAAAGCAATGAAATGATAACTTGAAATGTTGTTTAAATATTCCAATTATTTAACGTAAATAATTCCAATTATTCTCATATTTTACAGTTGAATAGTCATGATAATTTTTTTTAGAGTACCGATGAAATGTGTTAAGGACATTTCTTAGACAGGAGGATAAAAACTGGATTCTTAAATAAATTTTAGAATGGCAACAAGAGTGAATGAAGATAACGCAGTGATAATCGCTATTATTATTATTATCAAAACTGTGTTTTAAAGTTTTCAGGCAAACGCCCTCAAAAGTAAATTTGATCCCTCAATATATTACTGTCATCACTAGACTAACGTTTTCACCCACATTTAATGCTACTTGTCAGTTTCAATCTATTTAGAATACTTTTGAGGTAACTGAAAGGTGTAGTTATTGAAAATTTGAATGCATTTGGAGAGAAAAAGGTCCAGTTTTTCAAGTCGTTTGTCATCCGGAAAAAGAAAACAGACAAAAGAAAACAGCCAAAATCGAGAAGTAGTCAGAAAGTGAACAGCGACGTGTCAAGAGGAGGAATGTCGCATTCCCGGGGTGACACACGTCTTAGTCTACCCTATGATCAAGTGTTGGCCTTCCACTGTGTACCTCAGGGGTCAGGAATTTACAGTAGAGCGAATAGGTGTTAGTAGTGGCAGTAAGGGTGGTCTTTTAGGAGGCAGGAACGACGGAAGGCATTTCCTCTTGAATATACGTTAAGACGACATCTTTCTCTTCACTGCACTTTCACACTTTTAGATTTGGCCTAGCCTTTTCGAAAATAGTTCGTGTATTTATACGTTCTATAATGACTGTTCAAATGTTGAAAAGATGAAGTGAGAACGTAGAATGAAAACGAAATTTTAATTCAACGTTCCAATAAGAAAATTATTATGATAGCATTTTTAGTAATATTTTAATTGATAGAAAACAATAGATTTATTTATTGATTTTTAAAACGAGTTTTTGGTGTACTTAATAAATAAAATTACCGTATTTAACGTTTCATGTATGAATGGGATACTTACAAATTCCTGGAAAATGTAATACATATATACATTTATTATACAGGTAAATTTTGTTGTTAAATGTAATGAATGTTAAGTTCTGGTGATGGACTGATAAAAGATAAACAGTTCGATAAAGTTCGTCTGTAGATGTCAAAAAAAAAAAACTAACAATAGCTACCGTTGAATGAAATTATCTTAAAAATATCCAGCTAGACAAGAATTCAAAAATTCTTCAAATTAGATTAAACTATTTTACCGAAACGAAGATATTGCATACAATGAAGCGAAAGTACAGCCAAAAGAACTGACTTCTCTCCGGTTCAATAAACCAAGGAGTGTGAGATACTTTTCAAGTGAAATAAATATGCAGTTCTGAGAAAAATTAGATTGTTAACAATTACAGTATCAAAATTAAGGTTTTTCTGATATAATGTTTAAAATTGATTTGATATAAAATTTATGAAATATTAATTTGATAAATTCATATTTTGATAAAAATTTATTAAAAGATTTTTGCGCATGAAGTGTATGTGTATTTAACCAAGAATGATAGGTGATTAAAAAATTTTAAATTGTAATAAATGTATTCATAAATTTATATGTGTACATACTTTTAGGGGTTAATAAACTACGGGTCGCAAATGAATCCTTGATAAATAAAATATTGTTCAACAAAATATTGATGGCTGTCTGAGACTTACTCATAATATTGTCTCTCTCGTTAATGTATTTCCAGAAAACTGGGAAATTAGAAAACTTGATACTGATGGCCACAACGTTTTTAATAATAAACTACTACATGCTTGTAAAATTACAAAAGGTGTTCAAACAGTTGACATGAGCAGCAATGCTATCTCACAGCGCCTTGTCATTGAATTTCTGACACGGTCAAAAATCTCTGCAGTGTCTGAAATCTCATGGTCACTTGCAGCCACAGTTTGTGCTATCAGACCCTCTTCCGAATCCACACGGAGTATCGTACATCACATTCTTCATATGTTCCCAGAAGAAGAAATCTAAAGGGGTTTAGGTCCAGGGATCGAGGTGGCCAAGCAATTAGTCCTCTTCGACCAATCCATCGATCATGGAACGTATTGTCTAAGTGATGTCGTACAAGTGTACTGAAATGAGCTGGTATTAGGTCGTGTTGGAACCACACGATTCTTCGGACAGCCAAGGGAACCTCCTCAAACAATTATGTTGTACGTATGATGTTTTGACAATTTTTATGCACCAAGCATTTATTTGCGACCCCCAATTTATTAGCATAATATACACAAAATAAAATCCCCTATCACTCCTAAAAATTTGTACACAGAGTTCGTAAACACCCTATATACGAGGGTGAGTCAAATGAAAACTGCAAAATTGTAATTAAAATTCCAAAATTCGCCCCATAGTGTTTTAATTCTTCAGATCCGTTAAAAATGAGTTGTAGAAATATCCGGTAGGTGGCGGAAACGTAGAGACAAGCAAAAAACGTCACAGCAGCAGTTGGAAGATGGCCACCCCACTTCAAACATGCACCAAAGAAGAACAGCGTTCAGTTATCCGATTTTTGAGTAGTGAAGATGTGAAACCTATTGTATTTCATAGAAGAATGAAGCTTTAGTATGGTGATGCATGTTTGTCACAGTGGCAAGTTTATGAATTGAGTGTGAAGTTCACAAATGGTTCACAACAGCAGTTGCAGAGAATACTGCAACAGTTGAAGCCTTAGTGTTGGAAAATCGCCGAGTAACGATTGGTGAAATTGCAGAATTGTTAGACATTAATTCATGGTTCAGCCCACCACATCATTTCCATAGTTTTCACATCTTCACTACTCAAAAATCGGATGCTCTTCTTTGGTGCATGTTTGAAGTCGGGCGGCCATCTTTAAACTGCTGCTGTGACGTTGTTTGATTGTCTCTATTTTCCTGCCACCTATCGAATATTTCTACAACTCATTTTTAAAGGATCTGCAGAATTAAAACACTGTGGAGCGAAATTTGTAATTTTAATTACAATTTTGAATTTTTCATTTGACTCACCCTCGTATAATAATTGTAATTTGGAAGCGCTAATAAAAAGTATACACTGTGTAGCGAACTCTGTGTACAAACTTATTTTGAATATATTTTGTCAATAAACTGGGCGTCGCAAATGAATCCTTGATACATAAAAATATAGGCTGCCCGAAGAATCATGCGGTTCAAACACGACGGAGCACCAGGCCATTTCAATACACCTGTACGACATTACTTAGACAATACGTTCTACGTTCTATGAACGATTGGACAATTTTGGACAAATTTTTTATATATCAAGGATTCATTTGCGACCCCCGGTTTATTGGCAAAAGATATTCAAAATAAGGTCCTCTTCCACCCTTAAATGTTTGCACACAAAGTTCGTAAACAAGTTTCACCCAAAAATATATTGCACCCAAAATTTCCCCAATTTATAAGCCAATTTCATGGGGAAATAAAATTTTCGTAAAAAACATACTTTTTACAACCATATTATAATTGACCTTTTTTATTTTTCCATGAAATAATTTGAAAAGAATGTATGTGATTCTCTTGAAAATACTAAAAAAAAAAAAGTTGGTATTGAAGCATCAGTGATTTACGGAGAAATAAACATGAAATCGTTATACGTTTTCAAATTACAGTTTGTTACAGAAGTTATAATTTACGCAAAAGAAATTTAATAAAAACTAAATCATTTATAAGTTATAACTGAATAATATAGAAGTGTAAAGGATTACTTTATTTAAAGTTTCTACTTGGTAAGTGTATTCCTTTCGTCCGTTATCTCTTCTTTCTCTGGCACTAGAGGACTCGTACTTACATGGGGCATATATATACGCTTCCACACAGGCACAATATATAAAAACACTAAATCACAGATTTCGATTTTTTTTCGCATCCTCCAAGAGAAACCTTTTTTTCTTGATTTTATTCATGAACTCCCGACGGTCAAACGCTTTAACGAGGCAATCCGTCAGAACTTCATTTGTGATTTCACATGAACTAACAAAGGCGAAATGGCCATCACCCTTATTCTTTTTATATACTTCTTTATTTCCGTTTCCTGCTATTTATGCACCGAACAAACACTTCAACCCTTTTTTTTTTTTATAAATTTTACGAAACCATTAGCAGAGACATCCATTCAGTCCGTTGGTGTTGCCCAAGAGAACCGGTTGAGCGCTTTGGCAGAAGACTCTTGCGAACTTTGGAAAGATTTAATTGGAATTCATACAAGCAATGACAGTGAACTTATAGAAGGCGAATCACTTACACGCAATTATACACACACTTTCCTTGTCTGTATTAATATTTATGTGTAAACATCGAATCAAGAATGCCTCTATCCTACTGGGTTGAGATTCATGGCAATATTTTCAAATAATAATTCACTGTCATTCTTTTTTTTTTTTTTGAGAAAGTCATATCTGAAGTCATTTTGAATAAAACTTCCGGAAACGGCCATGATTAAGGAAAAAATATTTAAAAAAACGATTTGTAATTAAAGTTTTTTTCATTTCTTTCTCACATTTGAAGACTAAATTAACCTTTTATTTAAATAATTTATTATTCTTTAACTTGCTTAAATTCTAACAAGATCTTAAATAATGACGAGTGCCCAGAACACGGATACAAAAAATTCCTGCCATAGAATCCACCACTGCTCCATCTATTGTCACAATAGTATATCCATATAAACAAGGCTGTGGATCTATTATACTAAAAATAAGCTCCATTAAAATTAGAATTTATGACCAAGAACATGATAAAAAAATTTTACATTTAAGCATAAGCAATGCTTAATTTGCATAATTGTACAACTATTACAATAGGCCCTAATAAATTGGAATTTTTCATATATCCAAAAGAAAAAATATTCTTGTAAGCCATCATCAATCAATAAATGCAGTATATTACTTATCATATAATTACAAAAAAAATATATTTAAGGAAAATGTCGCAACAATATCTACTTTTTAGGAAGTTTACTACATAATTTAAAAACTGTTTAATTTAAGGTTTACTACAAAGACTGAACAATTGAGCAGAAGATGCGGTGCATAAAAATAAAGCCACATAATTTCATAATTTCCATGCAAAAAATAATCGAACAATAAAGCAAATGAACATATGACAACCATGGACTGTTTATTACATATTCCTAAAATATAAAAATGATTACTTGAAAAATAAAATTAATAACTCACATTTTAGGATTTTGCCTGTTGCAAAAATATAAAGCCACATTTTCTAGTAGCCTATAAAACGACCAGATTTTGAAATAACTTTGAAATCGGTCAGGCATTAATTTCATTAACTTTCTCATGACAGAAATTTCAATCTTTCCAATCTCATAATTGTTGCTTCAAATTATTGCATCATTGGCTGTATCATATCGCCCCCTCCCCCTCATAGACATCACGGGCTAACAACCCCACAGATTCTCTACTGGATTCAAATCCAGGGAATAAGGAGGCCAGTCCATTATTCGAACACCTTTATCCACAAACCACTGAAATGTGGGGCGACCATTGTGAAAAAGCCTGATACTTTTCAGCATTCATTCGGTCACTCAAAAATGCAATGTCAGTTTTTCCGTTCCATCCAAATCCTATCCAAACCATGACACCTCCACCTTTTTGTTTATGCTTGGAACAGATTTCCTCATTTCGCCGTAAGTCATGCCAGTAAAACTACCATCGACCGGGAACGTTCAGATTGAATGTTTTTTTCATCGCCCCAGACCACTGTTTGCCAATAGACCTTATTCAAAACTGTTGGGATTGATAGTAAACGCAGACAGTCACAGTGGTAAACAAAGTGGGTTCACGCGTTTGCTTGCTGTTGCTCTTGAAATTTGATAATGACGGATGTACTTTGCATTGTTGCACTTTTGGAACGCTTTTAAAGCTCGGTTGATACTATCAATCCCCTAATGCACTGGGATTTTGCATATGACTTATAGTCCTTTCACTGCATTGTTTCATGGGGAAATTTTAATCTTTTTTCACAATAGGCATGTGCCAGTTTAGGTTCACTCTTCTTTTTCTTGTATGTTAAATGTCCTGTGGATCGAACAATCTTGCATAGGGTTAATTTGTGGACATTAACATCAGAACGTTTAGCTAGTTGCCCTAATGTTGCTTTATTGTTTCTCATAGTTCGTTTCTTACGAAGAGTTAATTTCGGAGGTCTCTTACTTGATGCTACTGTGGTCCGAGTTTAATGTAATTGTACACAACTGTATGCGAGCGATATAGAGCCTTAGCTATATAGCTTTTGCTGATTTTCCAGAAGCCCTTAAGACTGTTACTCACCCTTCTCAAATTATTCAAGGTTTACCTCTCCCCATCATGTATAGTTGAGCAAATTTAAATCCTAATAAATGATTACTTTTCAAATACATAATGGGAAAGTCCAAAACATTAAGCTGAGCAAAATACCGAGTGGCGTAAAAAAAAAGTGTTAGAAAGTTTTTGTCTACGGTGGTTTAATCGTACGCCGTAAATGATTTTCCTCGTAATACTGTTCTATTGCAGTTCTGAGTATTCTAGAGAACATTCAGAAATTACCATTGCACGGTGAGATTACAGTACAGAACTGAAGCCAAATTGTGATGACAAAATTGAAGCATCCTTTGATGCGGGTTTTTGTTCCTTACCGTAATTTTGTTCCATGGTTTTTACAGGTTGGTGAAACGTTTTGATCAGTACATGATTCCAGGAAGGGCCACTCAGGACGACCAGCCTCAGCACGAAAATGATGTTCTTCAGAGAGTCACCACGTAATTCAGTTCAAGGCTCTACACACTGATTGCAGCAAATGGAAATCACTTTGGAAACCTTCTGCATTAAATTTCAGGATGCTTGTTATAGTATAAACCTTTCCTGCTTTCAAATTAAATTTTTGAACAGCCTGATTTTGAATAATCCATTAAGCCAAATGGTAAGCCTCCACTCACAAAGTCTTCTGATTTTAGCCGGCCTCCAACTTTTAAAACGCGTCCACAATACTGTATACTGCTGAATGAGTTTTCCCACCTGCAACACCGGATTAAACAGTCCTGGCCTTTCATACAGTTTGTAGGAATAGAAGACTAACATGCTGAGTTTCGTCCCTTCAATGCTCCTGAATTTTATCTTCCAGCCTTCTTCTCCAGAAGACACAGCAACGGGTAGGTCATTGGATCACAGTTCGGACTCCAAATCGACATGTGTTGAAGCTGTTCCCCGTGCATAGATTTCGCTTTAATGGTGGTTGGGTCTCCATCGTCGGCTTCAAACACTGCTGCTACCGCATTGACAGTTGGCAAATTATATCTTTTGTGATCGCGCTGTATTATCGACATTTAAACGTTTCCTGACATCCTTCATCATCTTGTACGCACGTGCAAAAGGGTTGATATTTCTGATGTTCCTGTGAAATTTCTGTTTTGAGGATCAGAATCGTATACGTTGAAAGTTCGAAGGCAACACAAATTCATGCACCGGTATATCCACTTCTGTCGAGTGATAACAAAAAGGAATTGGTATAACTACAAAGGCATTGATGATATGACCATTAGATTAGGCTTACTTTATTCTTACTCGGAGCAAAAATGTTGTGTAGTGTATTTTACATTTGAGCACCATTCCATTTACCTTAGAAATGTACATCAGTGTTAATTTACAAATAGGTACATGCTAATTATCTTACAAAATTTCACAGAATACAGAGTTATAAATATAACTATTAGGATTATTGAAGAATACTTTTCCTTGCTTGGAACATGATCTAAACTGAAATCAAAAAGTCTGCTTTGTTTACCCGAGTCATGTAAACAAAGCAGAGTGAACAATTGTTGTCGGCTTCGCTTCCGCAGTGGCGCGCGAGGAGTGAACAATTGATGTCAGCTCCTAGACAGAAGGCCTGATAACGGAAACGTAATACATTGTTGGCAAGGCATGTTAACAAAGCAAAGTGAACTATTGTTGTCAGTTCCGTCTCGTGTACCACTTCAGACTTTAGAGAAAGAATGATGATGATAACAAGAATCTATAACCTCATATTATGTCGTAGTAGACAAAAATATTTTAACACCTTTTTTTGCGCCACCTGGTATTAAAAATACTTTATTTTTTTAATTGGCTTTATAATTTTGCAAGAGACAAAATCATAAAACGTGAGTTATTTATTTTATTTTTCAAATAATCCTTTTTATATTGCAGGAATATGTAATAAACAATCCATGGTTGTCATATGTTCAGTTGCTTTATTGTTCGATTGCATATAAATCATCAAAACACTAAGTGGCTTTATATTTAAGCAACGTATCTTACATGCTGTATATGATATTCGATTTATTTTAGAAATTAACTGCTAGGTGTGTATTAAATAATGTATGTGTTCTTACGGGAATAAATTTAATTAACTCAAAAAATCTACTTTCGCACAGGAGACGTAAACTAATTTTTACATTTACTTTCTCAGTCTGATTAAATTTTATTTCATGCAGATCATTCTTAACAGACATTATATATAACGTTCTATCATGATTAATATGACAATGTAAATAAATAATTCATTAAACTGCTTGGAAATCCGATACTGATCCAAAACCGTTTATAATGCACGATTATTTAAGCAAATAATACTCTTAATTTCTCATTTAAAATTTTCTTTAAATGCCACGCGGTAAATGAAAATTTATCTACAGTCATGTTTTAATATAACTAAATTTTGTTAATCGTACATTGCAAATAAATGTTTGTCAGTCTCATTCGATCTGTGTGTAACGAATCTTATTCAGCTTCCAGACTTCCCGTGTTTATCAATTCTATTTGGCTAATTATAGGTTTTTAATCTCTTTTCTTCTGATGCTGCTCTCTCATAACACTCTGATTGCCCTCTTATTATCAACGGATCATCGATTGGCAATGCCACGTGTGAAAATCAATACAAACCGAAAGGCAAATCGCAGAGCCAAAGCAACCAAACCAAAACGCCCCCCTCCTCGCTCTCACTCGCTTTCTCCACTAAACATACATACAATCAGATAACGTAATACAGGTTGTATTTAAGTTTAATTATTACAGTGTTAATAGATAATTTTATGTTAGAAAGGTTAATCTTTAAATCGTTGATAACACTAAGCTGATTAGCTCGCTAATAAGATTTGTTGTTGTGTTCTATTAAGAAAAACGAGAATAAAGATCTTATGATTTCTTTATTAAACTATTCAATTTTTACTTCCGCGTGAACAAAAAATTAAATATTATAAGATAATCTAAAAATATAATAGATGACCTTACAAAATATTCATTCCTCATTTTGTAGGGTCAAAATATTTATGTATTTGTTGTTGTTAGGATCAAATTATAGAAATGACCATTATTGTCTAGAAACTTTACTTTTCTAATAAGGACAGTGACTCAGTTGGTGTTGTTTCGTCAAAATAATTTACTGTATAATCGTTGAAAAAATCACTACCTGTAAAGCCTTAGCATAATTTCAGATCAAATACTTGATAATTTTGATTCGTAGATTGATTTTTTTTCCTGACTTTATGCGACGATAAATGCAAATTCGTCTTTTTCTCATTAAAAGTAAGAAAGTGGGGGAGCATCACTGTCCTTGTCATGAAATTTGAACGTAATAATAACCATTTTCTATACTTTTGAGACATACTATGTCTTGAAGCTGTAACATTAATAACTGTCTAACATTAAGACCGAAGAACAAAAAATAGTTACACAGCAACGTCATATGATTTTTGGTATAGCTTCACTTGAACCAAAGACTTCACTTGAACCAAAGATGCTTAATCATTATGCGAAGATCTTAATTAACATTTCTTTTAATACGTACATAATTCTGAATGTAAACTATCAAAAGGTGACAAAGTGAATCTATTGACTTTCTTATTTCATTCATCCTTGTGAAGGTAAAAATGCCTCTTTTGAATATTTTCTTATAAAGATTTCTATAAAAAAATCCAGAGATTTAAATTATGTGCAAAATATAATTTTAAAATCTATATTTCTGTCGTTATATGAACTTTTTAAATGACTAATTTCATACGATAAAAATATTAAGAAAAATCGTTCTTCATGAAATAATAAACTCTCTCGGTTAATAATATTTTTATGAAATTTCTGATTTATTGTATGAACAGAAACTATTTCACTGGGCAAATTGCTCCCGAGTGACGATTGAAACTGGAACTGAGGTCCATTTGGCATCAAACGCAGGTGTAAAAAATGTTTTATTATTATTAATATTATTTATAAAATTATTTTGCTGACTGGATACCTTCTCTTTGATACTAATTTATCTTTTCACTCGTATATAAGTAATAACACTCGTAAGTTTATTTCCTCCTTAAGTGAGTGTTCGCTAAATGGCTCAAACCATCTGTCTAGGTGGCTTTGTTTAAACTCTTTTCAATTACATTGTTTTCACATCTGCAGAAGTGCTTCATTATGGAAATGGTATCAGCACATATGAAATAAAAGAGTTGAAAAAGCTCCAATGCACAAACACCACCTTGATCGTATTATGGATATTTGTGTTAATGTTAAGTTTTTACATTCGTTTTGGGAGTACATTTGCGTATGTCACTGTTTTTGATTTCACTACTGCTTACGAACAAAATAGTATAAAAATGTTGTGTAAAATGTTGTAAACATTAGAGGTGTAAAATCCGATACGCTGAGTTTCAGACGTTGTTTTGGCCACGGAAGGATTTCAGCTGAGAAAGGTGATCGATCTGGTCGACCCTTTAAGGGGTTAAGAGTGAAAAGAAGTGTTTATAGAAAACACAGAGTGGCCGTTGCAGAAATCGTAGAAGGCGAGAGAAGCAGAGGAAACGGCATTATTGGCGCCGACGACAATGGTCCTGCATATGCGGATTTGATATGGTCAATCCATTTTTGTTTAACTTTCGTTCGACGACATCCATAATCACTTGTTGCTTTTTTAATCTTCCCATCACTCTTTTAATTATCAAAATATAAAGATGGATTTTAAGAAATACGATTCACGAACCTTCTTTACGAAACAACTGTTTTGAAGAAGTATATATCCAAAATAAATTGGAAGGTTAAAAAATTATTTTTTACAATAATGTATAAACATTTATTGGCGCATAATTCTCTCCTTATTTGTCTTTCGGCATTAATAAGTTCTGTAAGTTTAGGAACAGTCTGTTGCCGAACGCAATTCCCTGTTTAATTTGCTTTAACGCGAAAACGCGGTATTACAGAAAGTTGATTACGATCTATGGTAACGAGTTGGAGGAGAAAGTTTAGGAAGAAAACCCCTTTCTCCATCAACGATTGTGTTCTATTTGATAACCCTGGTTATCGACTATTGCCCTGCACCGTATCTTCTACTGTAGAAGAGATGTCTGCAGACGGCGAGCCTGGTGTTGTTCCGTTCGTGTTTGCAGGCTTTCCAGAGACCTTCAATGGTTGTTGGATGGAGTCGAACAAGGGCTCGTTTCAATAATCCAAATCCACAGAAATCCTTCGGGGATGCATCTGGTGACTTGATAGGGATATCATGAAAGGGTAAAACGTGAATTTCAGTTTCATCTTCCAAATCCAACATAAATTGAACAGTCGAGTTAGACGTATGGCTGGAGGCTTTGTCTTGATGCAGCCAAACTTTGCTTTTGTTTTGTCCATACAATACGGGGATTTCCTCGTGGAAAATTGGACGGAGAACATTCTGCTGATAGTAAAGGGAGTTAACCTTAGCGTCCTCTCCACTCTTCTGATTGTGAGCTTGCCGTTGTATGAGTATCCCGCAATCACCATACTTTTGAAAAACTTTCCTTACATTCCTTGGATCACTTTTGATATGACTTCTCTCCACGTAGACGCTAGAAAATCGTGTGGGGTTTGTTGTATTCGTTGAGGCAGAAGTAAGCTCCATCCAAAGTGACAGCGTACTTCCATCGTTCTGCTGTGAGGTAATTCTCATAGAGCCTCCTATTCATTCATAGAGCGAAGTTCATACAATGTTTGCGATTCCTCTTTGGATTGCTAGATTTTCACACAGGACAAGTTGCTTCACCTTTCAAATGGCCTGTGGTGTTCGGCTTGTGGAAGTCGAGGATTTTGCTGTTTCTGTCCAGTTGGAATTAACCCTTCCCGGAATTTTCCTTTTCCATTCAGTACTGCCGATATGCCGTTCTTCGAAACAGAGAAAATTCGGGTTTTACATGCGCTAATTATAGCAGAATAGCTGTAAAGGGCAGTAATGCACCCTTCCCATTAAGGTCCGACTTTCAGAGACATTCTTTCATGATATTTACTGCTTTCGAAAGAAACATAACAATGCGGATGAAATAGCATCGTTCACGCAATAAATCATTACCAAAGATCGTAATCAACCTTCTGTAATAGACTCTTCCAAAAGTTCAGTAAACCGAATGGAAATATAGCAGCTTTGGTGCTTCTTTTATATAACAGTCTCTATGTAGCCGCGTGTTTAAACTTCAACAAAAACGCACTGCTAAATACGCAGATGGCCTGCCTTAAACTGTCTAAATAAAATTGTCTTTTTCAATAATGATTAAAAACGTTCATTTATCGGCTTCAAAATCGGTGTATTCTTAATTTTTCCCTAAAGAGAAATTTATATTGAATTGCACATACAGATTTCGCATACAATAGTAAGAAAAATTATTGGCAGCCTAATATGATGTATTAAAATTCGAGTTTCAGAAGCATAGGGAACTCATTAATTTAGGGTAAATAAGTTTTTGAATTAAAAATTAAATTTGGTCATTCCTAAGCGTTTGTTGAAAATATTGCCCATTACGAATGGAGAATGCTAAAAGGTAAAAACAAACCGCAAATGGCAGAGGATTCTGGTGGTCATTTTACGAACTCATTCAAGCAATACCGGAATTCTGAGCATAAATATTCGAGTATTTGTTGAAGTTTTTAAATATTGCTTAACACAAAGCCAGCTTTACTGTAAAGAGTTATGAGTGTGGAGTTGATAATCTCTTAAATTTAGAAACAAAATCGACATTAGGAATTGAAGGAATTCAAGTATCGATATTACAATAATTTTCTTGTTATTTTTTTATCGCATTAACTATAAAATTTATAAATTAGGACGACTCTTAGCTTTCCTGTTGATTTTTCAATGAAACACGAGTCGAGTGTGTGTATATTTTAAGTCTAAAAGCCTTCATCTTCATTTGAAGACAAGAAGCGATTTCTTTGCTTTGTTTCTGGGAAAAATCGATAACGGCAAGGAAAGGAAGGAAGGGGAATAGACGGCAACCGACGAAAAACACAGCCCCCTCCAGACTGCCGTAAGGAATGGAGCCCGAAAACAAAAACGATTACTTACCATAAATAAATAAATGAATAAATCACACTGTTGTTGGCAGAAAATTTAATGCATTTTAATTAACCCAATAAAATAAATTAACAGTTACTGCAGATAAGAGCGATGCTTTCGAATTGAAAAGTACAAAATCAGTTATTTATTCGACCATTATTAATTTCGAAAATTACTTTCGTTCAGTTACTCTTACGTTTTTATTTTAAATTTTAACTGTTATCAGCGTTTAAAATGTTATAGTAATTTAAATTACAGGAGATTGTTAATAGATTAAATATTAAATCGCAGAAAAGTTATAATCGAATCCCCACAATTGTTGTACATAAACCAAGTATAGATATTTATGGCACATATAAAATAAAAGTAAGAGTTTGTTTTTTTTTATATAAGGTTAGTACAGAGCCTCTTAGAGCAGCGTTCCTCAATACAGATTTCCTCTTTTAGAATCCAAACTTCTCCCAAGCCTCCGTAGATAAAATAATTTTGCATCATTATAATTTTGAAAATAAAATAAATTCATTACTGGAAATCCTTCCTAGTCAAATTTATCCTTTGGACTTGAAAATTTAAATGGCCTCCAGTTAAGAATAAACAATAACTTAAACAAGAACTTACCAGTGAAACACATCAGTCACATAAATGAACAAGACTGGCTACGTTATAACAAGATCGATTTTGTACTCATGTTCTTGTGAACATAATCCGATTTATGGATGTTCAAAGAGGTTGTTGCATATGTTGGGACGCTTTCAAGAAAATACTTTTTGGAATAGTACTGTATTAAAAGAAGACACCGCATTTTATGAATCATCAACAGAAGCTATTAATACAATAAAGGAAAAATTATGGGTACTGAATACCAAAATAATCGTAAGTTATTTATAGACATTTATAATTGTAACGGTGTTTTATCTTATAAAGCAAAGTTAAGTGTTTTGTACTGTATTTTGCTGTGTCCCGTCTTAGTCTGATATCAACTTTTGGATGTTTGTTGCTAAACGGAGTTAACGGAAAGTAAAACTGACTTTCTCTGTGGTTTTCAGATGTTGTAGGCCCATTCTTTGCACTGGATACACAATAAGAAATTGAAACTGCCCCGATATTAGGAAAATGATAACTTTGGGTATCGTTTGGTACCACAGAAAGTCTAACGGCGGCATGAAGCACATATTGCTATGGATACAATCCATCGTCATATCTATCAAAATAGGGTATTCACAGTTGATCTACGATCTTTCTATCTTCCGACAGTTAGCATGAGACATTGGTGACATTTAAACTTAGAAATGAATAAAACTTATCGAATTTTTTTCGTGGAAAATCGGCTGCAGCTTCGGCCTCTACGATTACACAACGGATGCCCCCTTCAACGAAGTGCTGAAAGCTAATAACAAGGAGCACCAAGAATTGTTTAAATTTTTTTAAAAGCGATTCATTTGATACATTTTTAATATGCATGGATTCATTTCATATAGTTTCTTTGTAAAATGTACCTAGGCTCGTAAGTTCTCATCAAATTTTGTCCTAAATGCATAATTATATCCGAAGTTAGCCTATTTACACTATAATTCTATTGAGGGTGTTAATGGAAGAGGGTGTAACTCTATAAGTGCATCTAAGAATACTAGGATAATAAGGCGAGAGCATAAAACAAATAGCATATGTCTTGACATTACGATTATATTTGTACAGTCTGTCCCAAAAAGATAGCTGGTTTAGTTTTTTTTTTAAAATAGCAAAGAAAATATCAACAGAATCACATTTTATTTTACGAATGGTTTAACAATTATGTTTTGAAGACGCTTCCATTTTCTGGAAAGAGGAAATAAAAATAAAAATAAAAACGGACTGTCCCAAAATGATAGCTGGTTAAACAAAAAGTGTAATAAAATAAATTTTAATATTTAATCTTTCCTCCTTTGGCTTTGATAAGTTGAATGCAGCGATTGTGCATTGATTCTAGCAATTTATGATTAACATCAATTGGTATTTTTTCCCATACATCAATTATTGCATTTTTGAGAGATGCTGTACAACTGTACTGCCTGCCATTTTTATAAACCTCTCTAACTATAATCCCCCAAACATTTTCGATTGGGTTGAGATCAGGAGATAGAGCAGGCCATGCCATAACGTCCAATTTGTTTAACGTAAACCATTGTCTATTAGCATTTGCAACATGTATAGGGGCGTTATCTTGCTGGAACACCGGTGTTTCACCTGATATCTGCTTCAGTACAGAAAGAAGAGCATCTGCCAACATCTTTCAGTAACTTTCAGCATTCATTCGTCCACCTACAATTATGAGCTCTGTTTTGCCCAGTCCGCCAAATGCCCCCCATGTCATCACGGAACCACCACCTTGTTGGCTTTTTTTGAAGAAGTGTTGTTCATGGCGAAAGTCATGCCAATAACTGTGAAATCCGTCAGGACCGTCTAAATTCCACTTCTTTTCATCAGAAAAGATAACGTTGAACCATTCGTGCGTCCAGGTTACGTGATCTACAACAAATTTTTCTCTTGCTTGCAAGTGATGCATCTTCCACGCAGGTTGCACTTGACCTGTTTAATACAGTATATGTATTTATAAACAACATTCACTCATTACATATAATAATGTATGATATTGTATATGCTATACCTTTAGTGTACTCAACATTGGGCATTGATTTTAGCATTCTCCAATGCGATGAGGATTGCGATGGCACAGAAACAGATAGTTTTCTTACAGATGTTGGGTATTTAATCATTTTACGCATCAGAACCCTTTTATCTCGTTCAGTAAGGGCAGGAGGTCTTCCAGTTGTCTTCTTTTGGCCATAGTCAATTGGATTTTTCAAGTAATTATAAATAACTTTTTCAGAACGTTGTAACTGTACGGCAATTTCTTTTACAGAGGCATGTCTTTGTCGAAGACCATCAATTTTCCCTTTCTCATATTCAGTTAACCTTTTATCACGAGCCATAATTAAACTAGTAATGACAAATCATTCTTCAGCTGAAATCATTTTATGGAAATTCATATTCTCTCCCACTGGCTATCATTTTGGGACAGTCCGTTTTTAGTTTTCTTTTTATTTCCTCTTTCCAGAAAATGGAATCTTCTCAAAACATATCATACGCTGTCTCATTATGTAGGGGCTGCTAGCCTATTTCTTTTGTACCCTGAAGAAGGTGGCAATAAAGCCGAAACTAGTTGGTTTTTTAAAACTAAACTGTTGTACTGTAAGGCCTCTTTTAATTTTGTTATTAAGAACAGTACAGAGAACAACATCCTCACAGATAATATATTACTTTATTTTAAGATTGTTAAACCATTCGTAAAATAAAATGTGATTCTGTTGATATTTTCTTTGCTATTTTCAAAAAAAAGCTAAACAGCTATCTTTTTGGGACAGACTGTATAGTATACATCATATGATATGTTTCCGAAAACATTTGGCAAATTATCCATGCTTTTTTTTGCGTGGAAAAATTTGGAGACCTCATCTTACAGTGGATATATCAGGTCGTTGCATATCAAATGTCGGATTTCGAGGTGGGTTCCGCGCTTCAGCACGGTTTCCACGTTTAGTAGCAAGTACCCATAACTAAGTGGTACATTCCCAGAGATAAACCTATCAGCGACCAGCTGCCTGAAATTTGCATGTCTGCGATGAAATTTAATAGCGTTTGAACCCAAGCGAAGATAGTCATGACTTCATACGAATTACGTGGGATAATGCATTACGAGTTCAGGTTGAATTACACTGCATCCAACGCCTCTCGAAACATCGATAAGGTATTCGGTGTAGGCACCATAAACGAACGTACTGTCCACCGTTGGTTCCGAAATTTCCGGGCAGGAGTGACGGACCTCGCAAATGAGCCACGCGGCAGACCGCCCAACGTGTTGAATGACGCTGATCTGAAGCGATCTGTGGAAGAGGGCCGTCAAAAACTGTTCGGTACCTTGCAGGGGATCATGCTGTATCAGCGTCGACTGTCAGTAGACACCTTAGGACCATCGGCAAGGTGAAAAAGCAGGACAAATGGGTCCCACATGAACTTACGGTAAACCAAAGAAATGAAAACATGACCTTATCAGCGTCGGTTGGATGTGTGTACGGAATTGCTTTTGCGCCACGAAGAAGCGGGGATTCTTGATTGCATTGTCACCTGAGAAGTGGCTCCTATACGACAACAGGAAACGGTCAGCACAGTGGCTGGATGCTGATGAACTCCCGCGACAGTTTCCTAAACCCCCGTTGCACCCCAGGAAGCTCATGGTTACAGTTTGGTGGAACATCCGTGGTGTAGTGTATTACAGCTACCTGCAGCAGGGGGAGACAATCACCGCTGCGACCTACTGTCGTGAACTGCATCGTATGCACACAAAACTGTGTCAGCAACAACCTGCCGCTATAGGCTCTGGGCTACGAGGTGCTTCCACACCCACCGTACTCTCCGGACCTCTCCCCTACCAACTACAATCTTCTCCAGAGCCTGGACAATTTTCTCCGGAGGAAAACATTCCTAACCCAAGCAGAGGTCGAAAACGCATTCCGGGAATTTATTGAGTCCCGTGACCATGGATTCTATCGGAGAGGGCTGAGAAGCTGCTAAATCGTTGGCAACAATGTTTGGATTGCAATGGGGGTTATTTTGAATAGCACGTGTGAAGGTGTCCTTTCTAGAGGGCCATTAAAGATGACCTCTGCAATCCGACATTTGATACGCGACGATCTGATACATGGTTGCAAATTGTGACGAGGAGACATGACGTGAAATCACTCTGTATAAAAATATCCCTGAATCACTCCTTTAATATACAACATATTGTTCCATTAAATGTTAATTTAAAAAAAACTAATTGCTTCTCGCAAGAACAAGTTCTTAATGTTAGGTGTGTAGTAATAATTTCACCATTTTTGAATCACAACTGACTCTTAAAGTAAATAGCAAAATCATTTTCACCGGTTTTAATAAGTGGCCAAGTTTCACATGGATATTTCACATGTTAGAAATTCCGGGATTACTTCAGTAAGTTTTTCCAATCCTTTTAGAGATCTCTTGTTCCGATTTTGTTTTTTCATTCGGCAGTTTCTAATTCGTAATAAACTTATTTCACAAGTATTATTCAGGACTGAGTACAAATTCATTTTTAATTTAAAATGTTTGATTATTCTAAATTAATGCGCTCCATATGCCTCTCAAAATATAATTTAAATAGCTAACTTGGTTGTTTGGATGAATAGCGCTAATCGCTTGCTATATTAGTGGGTTATATGTAGATGCAATAGCAACCATTCTACCAAAAATTCAGATGTAAACCAATTTGAATTGTCAAACAGGGCCGTATCCAGAATATTTTTCGGGTGGGGGGCTGAGGGGAGTTGGCCCAATCTTGCTTGTGGGGAAGGTCTACCATGTAACAGATTTAGTTGAAATGGTGGCCAATTTCGGGGCGGGGATGCATCCCCCCCCCTTAGGTGCGGCCCTGATGCCAAATGACAATTTTTCCATTAAAAATTATGAACTTCCTCCTTAGAATGTATATATTGCTTGATGATCTTCGTTTTCGGTGCTGCTTTTTCGATGAAGAGAAATTCGATGAGTGTCGAGCTGTTCGCTATAGACGACACTGCCTAACTTATAAAATATTCAGACATCACTTTAAATTCGAATTACAATCTTACGGCTCTTTAAGTTACACGAGTGGAAAGCCCAATATTGTTATTTTATCGATTTGCTGTTATCTATCGAAATACACCTGGGGAACCTTTTAAAATCATAGCAGGCGCAATTCCCAAATTTCTAAGTAGGATTTGAAAAAACGAATTGTACATTAACATGTATTTCACTTTTCGATGCATTTCTATTTTAAATTTTTTTCATATTCCTTCCCACAGGCCTAGATTGCTTGCTTTTTTATTTATTTATTTTTATTTTTTAGAATATTTTATCCCTGTTAGGGAATAAGCAAAATCGAAAATGTAGCCCGGGAATAGTAACAAACTGAAAACGGAAATTTCAACTAATTTTCTTAAAGAATGAAGGAAAAAGTAAATAGAAGTGCTAAATTTCTGTGCTAATTAATACTTGCTCTAAATGAAAAATGAAAATGAACACAAGGTGGTAAAACTATTTTATTTTATCCCAGAGTTCTTGTGTCTCGTTCTCCTTTTCTTCTACATCCGTCATTTGTTCTAAATGAGGAATCTGCTACTCAGTGTGCTTCAATTCAGATATCTTAATGGAGGTCAGATGTCGTAACATTTACTGTTGTCAAGAAAACGTGAGCACAGACAAGCTAAGATATTATTATAAGCTCTAAACAAAGTTAATCTTTCGGCGCATCTCACTAACAACGGCAGCGACTAATTCATCACAAGGGATTTTAGGAGTGAATTTATAGCAAATTTTACAACCACTTGAAACTACTGCTTAAAGTTTCGTTAATACAAAAGAATATAGGACAATAAAAGAGATTTCCATTGTTTTATTTATTGTTCTAGCATTAAATAAACTTTTCTAGAATTCTAAAAGAGGATCGACGTAAAAAGTAGGAAAAGTGCGTTATCGGTTATTAAATTTCGTTTTAGGCATTCACCAAATTAAAACGACTTCACTGAAACTACGGCACCCGGCCTCACAATTTAAATTTTTAACTTTTCTAACAATAATTTTTTAATGTTTAGCAGCTAAAAGTTCGTTCAGAGTAGAAATAGAATGGGAAGCGAAGATTGTAACTGTTCCAATGCTATTTCGTTGAAATCAAAAAAAGCGCCATCAAGCTCTATAGCGCCTGGTGCGGAAACTAGTGGCTGTTACTTTAATTAGGCATATCCTCCCCACTGCTGTACTTAGCAACGGCATCTTCCCCGCCGCTTCAAATTTTTTATTATTTTTTTGTTTTTCATAGTTGGTTGTTTCACGTTTATTTATTAATTCTTTGTTCTTTTATCTTACATAAAACCAAATGATCATCAAAAATTCCAATAAGTTATAAGATAAATAATAAAATAATGTACCTTCATAAGATACAAAATTTTTTAGTTTGCAAATTAAAATAAATTTATACGATTCAGTCAACAAAAGTAACACACAAGTGTCATTATTTTTTAACTTTCATCTACTGTTAAAAGGAGAAGAAGCGACCGTCTGATCTGGTTTTGTTTTTAACATGATAATGCTTTAAGGCTGGAGTCATTCTGCGTGATACGAAATCCAATCCCAAAAAATGTTACGGGAACAGAAAAAACAATTAAAAGTCTTGCTTTATTGTTGCACATTTAAGCATTGTTGGCGCCGGCTTGAAGCACGCGACGGTACTGAAACTTCACCTGACCAATGTAGTCTGAACAACAATTTTTATTTAAAAACCTTTCCTACAAGAGATATCATAAAACACAGTCGAACATCAATATAACGATTTTCTGGAAACTTACAAAATGATATCGCTATCACAGGGTAACTGTTATATTGAGGGGATATTATATTTTAATACATTTTCATCTGTAATACGAGATAATCGAAATACATTATTTATAGAGGTATTACAATAAGTTATAAATGCTTGAAACGGTTTTTGTATCATATTTTAGCGGGAACGATTAAAAAGCCACTCGCTTCAATTTCATTTCATAAGAAATGTAGCCAACATTGATTGTGAAAGTCCATATTTTTGCAACATCCGTATGTTTAATACCTCCATCTACATCTTTGATTGCTGTCAACTTGATTCTAAGGTTATCAATTTACACTGAACGGAAACCATGTTTAGTCATACAGGCTCAATGTGCTGCAGAATTGAGCATGCACTGTTCGTTCTTATTCGTTCCAGATTCGAAACTGAGAAGGTTAATGAAATTCCAAAACATTATCGTTCTAACAGGGTATTTCATCGTTATAAGGAGAGATACGAGGGGTAATCAAAAAGTAATGTCGCGTATTTTTTCCTCTAAAATCGTGACCGGGAAAAAATAAACACATGTACATTCAACTTTTATTTTTCCACATAATCCCCAAGTCGATTGAGGCAACGATCCCAACGGTGGACAAGTTTTTCCACGCCCTGCCGATAAAAGTCGTCCGGTTGAGTGTGGAACCAGTTGCGAACTGCCGATTTCACCTCGTCGTCGTCACGGAAATGTTGACCGGCCAGTGACTTCTTCAACGGTCCGAAGATATGGTAGTCACTGGGAGCGAGGTCCGGACTGTATGGAGGATGAAGCAGTGTTTCCTAGTTCCGTCGCTGCAACAGGTCAGTGACCCTTTTTGCTGTGTGGGGACGTGCATTGTCGTGGTGCAACACGATGTCCTCCATTGCCAAGTCAGGATTTTCCTGCGTATGGCCGCTCGAAGATTCCTCAATATGCCTCTGTAGCGTTCGGAATTGACAGTGCTATGCGGTGGAAGAAACTCAAGCAGTATCGGACCACGGCAATCCCAAATACATGTCAACATGACCTTGCCGGTTGATGGCACAGTTTTGAACTTTTTCATTGTGGGAGATGAGGCGTTTCCAAACGCCGATTGCATCTTGGTTTCGGGCGTGAAATGGTGGACCCATAATTCATCGCCTGTGATGATTCGATCCGAAAAATCCTGACCCTCCTCCTGGTATCGGGTAAGATGCCGCAAACAAGCATCGAATCGAGCACTTTGATGTTCGGCCGTCAACTGTCGTGGTATCTATCTGCACAATACTTTGCGAAAGCCGAGGTGCTCGTGGACAATGTCGTCCGCGGTCCCATCTGAAATGTCCAACGTTGCAACAATTTCTCTCACGGTAATCCGCCGTTTCTCCCGCACCTGTGCTTCCACAGCGGTAATGTTGCTGTCAGTCATGGATTCCCGCGGTCGGCCAGAGCGATGTTCGTCCAGCAGGTCCTTTCGTCCTTCTTTAAAAACCTTGCACCAACGTTGCACTGTTTGGAGCTGCACGATATCACCTCCGTACACTGACACAATTTCCTTATGGATATCGACTGGTTTCAGTCCTTTTGCACAAAGAAAACGCATAATACTCCGCCGCTCAAAAGCACTGGACTTATGAGAGCTGCCATCTTGTTTGAACTGTCACGTCGCTAGTGTTTGGAAGATGCACACGATACTAACAGAAAACTTTAACAATGAACCAAACTAACTTTTATATATCGCAATTTTCTCATATCTGCCGTCATTTTCGAGAAAAAAAAATATGCGACATTACTTTTTTGATCACCTCTCGTATTTAACATTAAAAGATAAGAAATTAGCCGGGACCATGAAAAATTATCGTTTTATAAGGGCTAATCGCTCTATCGAGGATCGTTATATAGAGGTTTGACTATATATTCACTGTCTTAGCTAGCTCAATTAGTTCGTCAATTAAGAAATCATGATTCAGTGCTTCAGACTGCAGATTCGAAATTAAGTCAATTTTTTATTTAGTTTCCGAGCCAACCGCGCATTACCGCTACGATCGCTTTTATTTCAACGAGTCACCCAAATGGCTGGATTTAAAATTTCGTGTAAATGTTTTGCCAAATTTTCATGATATCTACTAAAATCTCTCAACAGGGTGTATTTACAATTTCGTGCACACATTTTGCCAAATTTTTTTACAATTTTCCTTAGAAGTTAGAAATTATAAAAATGTAATAAAGTCAATAAAGCTTACTGTATATATTAAAATTTTTACATTTCGCTTCCCATCCTACCTCTTATCTGTGACATGTATGCGAACTTTTAATCAGAATAAAAAACGCCAATGATCCAATTGTTCACGAAATAAATACACGATTCCCCCATTGCAATTTTTGCTTACCTTGTTGTGGAAAAGCGGTTGGCTTCTTGTATGTTTTCCTGATGTTATATCCACAGTTCTGGTAATTGTTTGTTTATTATTAGTTTGCTTTTACTGTTTGGCGCTCATTATTCGTCAAGGGCAAACTGCTCAAGTATCCCTAAGGTTCGATACTAATTAATTTTAATAGAAAATGTTCGATTCACAGGTATCCAAAACAAATCCGCTGAAAGAATGCCACATGATGGCTGAAATAT
>JAHWFO010096488.1:174225-292470 GCA_023313115.1 Rhysida immarginata | reverse complement strand
TTTGCTTTTCAAAATATAAACTTAATACACCAAACCTGATTACCTTAATGAGAGCGCTAATCATTTGTAAAGTAGTTCGTTGTACAGGGTGTTGCATATAACTACAGGGCAGTATAACGGGAAGCCTACCCGCTCGATTGCAGGGCCGGCTCGGTCGATTGGTAGAATGGAGGGGGAGGGGGTGATTGAGCCAGCAGTTTCCACAGTCGGGGAGGGTGGGGTGAACGTCATGTTTTTGATAAAATTACCCAATTATCATTTGATGTCGAGCCGGACCCTGCAATCGAGCAGGTAGGCTTCCCATTATACTGACTTGTAGTTATCTGCAACACCCTGTACGTTGTCGCTTTAGCGACAATTCTACTGAAAATTCAGATGTAAACTGACTGAACCTGCCAAGTGACAATATTTTTCTTATTAAAGAATATCGACTTTCTTCGTGAAAATGTCAATATGTATGAATGCTTGTCTTTTAGGCGCTGAATTTTTTGTTGAGAAGATCTAAATTCCTTTCAATGATTGTGTCGAACTGTTCACAATAATGCCAAGTTTTCATTCATTTTCGGATATCTGTCGAAATACGCCTGCGTGAACATTTAAAATAGTCTTCCCGTGATAAAGAATAGCAATGTATCGTTCGGCGATCGGAAAGTACACTTCCCAAATTTTGCATATATTATTGTTTACGCTTTCTCTTTATAAAAATCTTTTTAAAGCGGAAAAGAACGTACAATCCCTATTTAGGCGTTTTAGATTCTAAGAATACAAATGTTTTTATTTCCTTTACCTAGTAAAAAGTTAAAAATAAAACCACTCGCTAATAACTTGGCATTGTCAAATAAGAGATAAAACTATTCAGAAGAAGCTATCCAAAGCGCCATTTACGTAAGTCAGTTAATGTCATCTCAACGATAAAGTAGAAGTTATTCGCATATTGCGTGGAGAACTACATTTAAAATGAAGTCCACAACACGGGCCAAAATTGAAATAAAGAATCTGTGAACGAGTTAAATGAAAAAAATTCATCTCACATATATGGTGTTTAAGCTAAAGAAAAAAAGTATTTAATTATACTATGCTACAATAATATTGCCAACAGAATTACAACTCTTCCTAGTAGGGACTTAGGTCAATAATCTTTGCCGTAGGAATTAGTGAACCTAGCATTGGGAACGCTGATCTTGGAAATAGTTTAACATTAAGTAAAATGTTTATTATTATCTGAAAACGTGGATATTTTATTTCAAAAATCCAGAAACTGGTCTCCATCAAAAAATATTAAAGAATAACACGAGGAACATTTTACGAGAGACTTTCAGCTTTCTAGGATACTTTGAGAACGAGCACGATGAGAATCTGAAGCACACATTATCAGACCAAGTTAACTAAAGTGTTGTGTGTAAGAAAATGAAATCGTAAGAAGATACATTCGAAGATCTCTAATTGTCTACAGATAAGAAGATTACTCAAAACCCATGGGAAACGCACTCTTCATCGCGTTCATCATAAACAGCACAATCGGACTTATTATAAGTAAAAGGAAAACTGGTAGTTACGGATGTTTAAGCAATTGTTGACCTTTCAACAGAAGAACGTTTTTTGTTTTGTGGAAAAATTGCCTCGAGGTGGGCGAGGATCGGGCGGTGACAGCGGCTCAACTGAAGCGGAGGAGGAGGAGGGCAATCGAGAAAATGAGATAGGAAGAGAATTTTCAGATGTCTTTCTACTGAATGTGTTGTGGAAGGGGAGGTGGGGGGGATATGTGTAGAGAAGAGTTTTGTTCATCAACCTCGGCTGAAGATCGCGTGCAGCGAGACGTGAAGCTGCGAGAGCGTCAATGCCGCGCTGGAATTAGCGTTAAACGGTGTCTTAGGCCTCTTTAGCGCTGGGGGATTCCGCCCGCTGGCGACGTCGGAAGGTGGCGCCCACAGACATGCCACGGCGCATGCGCTACTCCCATAAAATCAATACGGCTGCGATTGGTTGGCCCCCCGAGGTCAAAGGCCCTCGTGTGGCACGGTTCCGGGCCGGTGCCAGGGCGACGTTGTCCCTTCGGTCGGCGCTCTTCCACTCACTCACCTCAACTCACTTCACTCAACTCGCTCGCCTTCCGACAAATCAACCCGAGGGGCAAAAGACGAAACCCCAAAATACTCCTCACGGAAGCAGACAAGGTGTCGCAAAACGAGACCTTTTTTAAGAAATTTTACGATGAGTAAACATTCTCTTCAGTCGAACGTTATTATGTTGTCTTTAGAAAGTGAGAGTTAGAAAAGAAGTGACATCTAAAAATTAGAACATTCCATGTTCTTTTAAGCAGTCTCTTTACAATACTCTTCTTTGAAATACTGGAGATTTAAGCAATACAGTGTAAAATAAATTTGAGTTATACAAATAAAAGTAGTCAGTAAAGCATAAAAAAAAGTAGTTTCACTTGTTAATTGGCTAATTATGTCGTCGAAATCTTCTTGAAGGCCTTGACCAACGTGACGAGACTTTCTTTGACTTTCCAAGCAATTTCTTTACCAATCTTCTGGAAATTATTATTCAACTGCTTAAAAATCGCTACCAATTTATTTCAACTCTTAAGCTAGAATATACAGAGTGTTTGTCTATACATACGGCAAAAATTCAAAAGGTGATTCTTTGGTTTATTTAAAAAATATTTTGTCATTTGATGGTTTTCGGAATGCCGCTGTTTCAAAGATACAAGGCGATAAAGGTTTTCGACAAAAACATACTGATGTCTTTTAAAAACTTTCTGATTACTAAAAACGGCTGTTTTTTGCACTCACACTAAGGTAGTGCAGATATTGAAACTACTATCAATTTACCCGTGACTTGAGAAATCGGATAGTTGATGAGTGAATGCAATAAGAAACAACCCCAGTGTTTTTGAAAGTAGAAGATTGGATTCATGCTTCCTAGCTGGTGGTAGTCATTTTCAGCAGTTATTGTTATCAAGAAGCTTTGCATGTAATATTAGATAATAAAAAGGTTGTGTTTTTTTTGTGTGTTGGACATATGAAAAAATTTTATAGCTTTGTTGCAGTAATATAGCTTGGTGTACAATGCAATATTATCTGTAAACCTATATGAAAATTTTCTATCTGTATCAGAAAAATGGGGTTGAAATTTTACTGTGAAGAAGTGATAACACTAAGAAACGTTAAATTTTATGACGGAATGGGAAGATTATGGTTTTAAGTTACTAACCAAAATTTCCGAGAATTTAAATATATCGCGCAAACCAATTGCTGTATCTTTTATTAGCTTCCAGTCTACCAATTGACGTCTTTATAATGCACATCTTTTCGAGTGCCATTTGCTTTCTTCACTGTGCGCGCTTGCGGTTATCGAAATAACCAATGTTAAAAAGCAAACAATCTGCATGAAATTTTGCTTCAAGCTCAACAAAACTGCAACTGAAACCAGAAAACAAAAAAAAAATCCTCTCCACGGTTGAAAAACAAATGCGTTCAGATTTGCAGCTGAAACCAGGAAACGAAAATATCCTCTCCACAGAAGAAAAAAAAATCGTTAGATTTGCAGCAACATAAAGTCGAGGAATTATGCATAAAGAATTTGCTCCCTGGTCAGACGCTCAATGAGAAGTTTTACGACGAGGTTTTGAGATGAGGTGCAAGCGATCTGAGATGGGAAGAAAGGAGACGAGTTGTTGCACATGACACTTAGCTTATATGCAAAAAAATAACATGATCACTTTTTCTCCATTCTGTATACTTCCCGTCTTCCCTAAAATGAAAGGGTGGCGTTTTGAGGACTCTTTCACGTTCGTCCACATTCTCTTTATCATTGTTGGTATTTGCAGCGCATACCCACAGCAAGCGACAACAATGGATAAGAGATGGATGTATTGCTGGGCAAACGTAAAAGAGGCCGAATTCTATTGATAGACCCAAGCAGAATCGGCAAGTGCTACAGCTAGCAAACTGCAATGAGTGCTTCCAAAAGAAGAAAAAAGTGCTTACAAAAAAAAATAAATAAAAAAGCCAAGTTGACTATTTCGACGGTGACGCTAGAGTCTTGACAATTTTGAAGGCAACTTATTACAACTTATTACAACAAAATCCTATTTTAATGCACGAGTTAAACATTTCATATTACATCAGAATGATAATACTATCCGGGATTCAAGAGAAGACCTCTGAGTTGTGAATATTGCAATTGTTGTCATATTTTTCTCCTGCGTCGCATGTTGTCTCTCCTCGTCACTGTGTTGATTTTCTTGCGCGCATGCTTTAGGCAACAATTGCCGGAGAAAAATATGACAACAATTGCAATATCCCTGTCCAACCTTTTTAGAAATCAACTCACCCAAACGTTTCTGCCGTGTAGTGGTGGAATTGTGCAAATCAGACCTTTTCTCTTGATTGGTTTTGTTTATTTGGTATTAACGTCCTTTTCAACTGCAATGGTCATTTCAGGATGGCGTTATATGGGCCGCAAATTTTGCCTCGGAAGGGTTCTTTAACGTGCAGCCGGCAAACGACTACACGGGACCAACGGCTTTACTTCCCTTCCGAAGGAAGTGCGTCAGAGGCGATCACGAAACCACTGAGCCACCGAGGCCGATCTCTTCTCTTGAGTCCCGGACAATAAAATCTTAATGAAGAATAGCGAGAATCGATTATCGAAAAGCTCAAGAAAGAGTTTAAGGAACAAGAAACCAGATTCACGTCTTTGAATAAAACAAATTCTTTCTTTAAATATTTTATGTAAATTACACATTTTAATTGTATACAAGGTGATCTAGACATTAGTTTCTATTCTTACTTTCTTTCTCAAGAGGGCAGAACATTACTGAAGATTGTACGGACTTCGCTACCATGGAAATCTTTTTCTTTCTTTAAGAACGTTCTACTACTCTTTGACTAACAAAATCGACGTACTCTGCAACTGACACGAAAGTCGGTACGTGGAATGTACATGTTCAGAAGAAAAATTGGTTAGACTTGGACGATTTATTGGAAAGAAAGCTTTACATAAATTCAGCCAATCAATCTGACGTTGAAGCTCTTCTTGCCTGGATATAACCTGCTACTTTCGTGGCATGGATACTTGAAGTTGCCAGATGTTGTTCTGAAAAATATCTTGCCAATGACCTCCAATTGACGAACTAATTCGTCGACATTCTGGATTCTTCGCAAGCGACAACACCATCACATCCATTTGTCCTATTTAGGAGAGGTAAAGTGTCACAAACAGGGGGACAATCCAAGGAGAGATGTGCCGAATTTGATCGGACATTATCTTTTGTAAAGTAAGTCTCAGGTGCCGCGAAAAGAATGGCAGCAGAATAAACGAAACGTACCGTTATGCTGTGGGAGGGTCGGCTGCCAAATGAAATAACTAGACTATAACTTCCTGTAGTCGGACCAGGAGGCATGTGACAGCAAGAGCAGGTTCTTGCACTGTCTGAGCTTGCCCCAAACACGTTTGCAAGATTTTGACCAATCGAAAAGCATTTGTTTGTGAAGTTTCGTTCAGTCGGTTCAATATTCGGAGTGCGTCGATTTTTATGAAATACTGTACCAAAAGAAAAACTGTTTAAGCTTTTATATTACTCTATACGACTTATTACATTACTCGAGTCAAATTCCTCCCATACACGCATATCCATCAGATCCGTATTTACTGATTCTAAAGTTATTGTGGACCTTTTCTGTAAAGCTCGGAGATTTCCTGTATCATTTGAGATAACCCTGGTTAATTCACGGTTGATACTAGATTATCCTGATTTATAATTGGATGAATCATTTTTAATAACCCCGCGTTAGTGTTTATTCAGCAAATTAATGCGCAATTCCTTTTGAGAACATAAATCATCTGCAAAGGAACATCAAAGCAGATGAATATACTTGAGATAGACAGAAAAGAAAATTTCAAATTTCTCACTCAATTTTGGCCTAAAATAAAATTTTAGTGAGTTTTAATTAGAGCAATCCATCTTCAACCTCTTTAATAAAATGATTTGTTACAAATATTTACGATTAACAATAAATTTTGTTATTTTTTTTTTTCTTCGGCATCCAGCAAAAAACAGATAGTTAAAATAAGGTTTGAATTTTAAATAAAAACCCTATCAAAATTGCAGTTAACGAAGCCGTTAAACTTCGGGGGTTGGTTGATGGGAGGGTAGAGTTGATTTCCACGGGAGCCAGGGGAGGTTGGTGGTAGGAGACATCGATCGGCCGAGAGGGGGGTTTCTGCTTTCGCCTCGTTATCTCTCTGTTGCGAGGGGAAGCTACCCCTTCAGGCTTGACTGCATGACAACTGTAATAACGCCATTTGTCGCGTGTCTCATTAAGCAAAGAAGGATCAGAGCGGAGATTAGCTTTCCACCCCCGCTCATGCATGTAGACAGGCGAGCGCCGTGATTGGTCGACCGGGTGCAGCGCCAGATAGTGACTGCTACACTAAGAGTGTAGAAGAGAAGGGGCTTCAAAATGAGTGCTCATTCTGATACAAAAGACGTCGACCGAAAGAGAACGAGAGAGAGTTGGGAGTCACGTGATGGATAGATAGATAGAGAGAGAGAGAGGGTGAAGAGGGGGCTCTCGGGCGAGGAGCTGCTCGATGAGCTAGCAGGGATTAAATCAGAGACGAGAAAGCGAGCGATCTCACCTCGTTAGAGTCTCGTCTCGAAAAGAAATGTGTTGGGTTAGGACTTTCTGGTAAAGAGAATGCAATCCAACCACAAAGACAGGCAAATGGAGTTTAAACCAATAGAAGGGAGGCATAAAAGAATTTCCCTTTTATCTGGATGAGAATATAACCCCCCCCCCCTCTCCTTCCTAACCTCGTCTCCTCCTTTCTTGAGCTCCTCAAGCAGAAGCCGCCCTTGTCTCAACACGAAAGAATAGAGAGAAATAAAATAAAGAATCTTGAAACTAACTCCACAAGAATCCTTACCATTACAAATCTTAGGAAAATCGAAGCGAAACTTGAGTCGTTTCGGTTGCCTTTGCTTGTAAGGTTTAGTGGCAATCTGTCAAAAGTTAATGATTCCATTTACGCCAAGTGACGAGATTATTCACATGTTTCCAATCCAATCGCAGATGAAATCAACAACGATTAATCATTCTAATCAGATCGTTTCCTATTTTATTAATTTATTTCAATTTCATCTTGATAGCAATACAATGAATTGGATTATATTGCCATCAATACCATCTCAAGAATCCTTTAATGCGCTGCAGTTCATTCAAAAGGAAACCAATGTAACTTAAATTGGTGTTCTACTTATAATAAGCGCTCATGATTTCCATAATCTGTAACAGCATTCTTTTGTTTTAGAAAAAAATAATGACAGAAACCGCATTTCTTGTCACAGAAATATATTGAGGGAAATGAACTTTATTGCGCTTCCCATATGCAAAGTTTTCCAAGAATTTCTTTATTACACAATTAGAACGTAAAACATATGCAATATCTTTTTTTTATTTTAAATGCAAAAATACAGTATCCTGTGCGTATGCTATATACACAAGCCAATGAATTAGAAAGATGTGTAAAGCATAGGCAAATTTGTTTTAATCCGTTTTTATGCAAAATAGTTTGACTTAACATATTTAAAGCGTGTATTTATCACCAATTTAAGGAGGAGTTGGATGAATCTAAACATAAAACTTGATCAGCATTGGGCATAAAAAGAAGGACCTAACTGACTTCAAAAAGGGACTCATTGTTGGTGCTCTTCTAACTGGAGCCACGATTGAAACAGCGAAGCTGCTGACTGGATTCTTGAAACGAAAATCACTGGCATCACTGTATAAACACGAAAAGTAGGCCAATAAAAATCTCCATTTTCTGGGTGTGTATTATTCATGAATGGATTGGTTAATGTGGTTCTATAGATTTTCTGAGTTGATACTGTTTGTTTCCGTAAAAGCTGAAAGAAAAGACGACCAGAAGGCATTATGGATTAAGAGAAATAAACTGCATACAACAGGAAATAAACTCGTTATTTTTTAAGAGCCATAACGCATTAAAGAAAATCGCTACAACACGGCCAGACACGATGTGACGCAAGTTTCAGTCAACTTTCAGAAAAGGTGACAGTAAATAAACTTTTTAGAAGCTGGCTAATTTATTGACGACTGCCAGGACATTCCTGAAGGCTAGACGTCGTTGATCTATGATTATCTCTTCTTCATGGATGACAATGCTACATTTCATCGCGCACGAATATGACTTCTGTTAATTATCCTGGCCACCCAAACTGAGATCTCAAGCCCATAGAGAATGTTTTGGCCATGTTGGAACCTCAAATTCGACAGTAAGATCTTCTTCCAACAAGTCTACGGGAACTAAGAGAATGATATTATTGGAAAAAATGGAAGGAAAAATTCCGCGACCTAGATTCGTACCAGGATCCACGAAAATCACGCTCGTCGCATCTACCAATTGGCTATCGCGAATACGATACAGCAAGACTTTCTCCAAGTGTCATGAAGACTACAAGGTCGTCAAGATGGAAGCCCAATGATAAGGCGGGCACACGGGTTGCAAATCGGAAATCCCTCCTTCCAAATTTATCAGAAAACTGATGAACACACATAACAAATAAATACACGAATACTGGAGTTAATGCTCCAAGCATAAGATAATGATATTATTGGATAAATGTAAGGATAGTCCAATTGATAGAGGCGACGAGCATGATACTCGTGGTTCCTATTTCGAGTCCAAGTCGCGGAAGTTTTTCCTTCTGTTTAATTTTCCAATACTATCATTACCGTATGCTTGGAGCATTAAATCCGGTTTTCCTTCATTAATTACTGAACTAAGGGAATGTCTGGTGAAAGCTTGAATAACTTAAAAGCGCTTCAACGCCTTACTGACTATGCCAACCAGGCTAAAGGGGATGGTTCAATAAAATAATAAACAGATGTTTCTTATTCATTGGCCAGTGTGTAATTCGAGCATTCTCTAGCTGACGAGAGAAGAGCATGAAACCTTACAAATTGAAATTGTTTCACATATGGGGAAACGACCAGGACGCGTATTTTCATAATGCCGGAATGCATTTTAACTGTTTTCTTTAGCAGACACAATTTGCGGGAGTGGTTTTTCTAAAACCATAACGCGTTCTGGTCTTTCTTTTCCGCTCGTTCAGCAACTTTCTGGTTATCCATGCTCCCTTTCCCCACTATTAGCACCGGTAATCGGCAGCAGTCTGTAAGAAAATTCAAGGAACAACGGCCAACATATCAAGAAAGTACACTGGGAAGATTTTATTGAGCTATACCACGAGAGTCAATTCAAAAGTAATGCACCACGGTGGCAACACTGGCGCCTGGATGATGCAATTGTAACAACTTTACGCCATTTGTAGTTGAACTCTTGTGTATGTTGTAGTTCTCTAGTGCAAGATTTCTTAATGATAGATTTTTGAAATGAGTTTGCACGCGTCTCCAGTACTGTGATCGGACTTGCATATGGATAAGCAAGTCATTTTACACGATAATGCGCGACCTCACTCGGGGTCGCAATGTCCGTATGTGATCTATTGGCCTCGGTGGATCATTAGTTGCGTGATCGCCTCTGATGCCCGAGGATGCGGATTCAACTCCAGCCGAGGACGACGAGGATTTTTTCAGGGGGTAAATCCTGAGATCACGCAAAGGGAAATAAAGCCGTTGGTCCCGTGTACTCGTTTGCCGGTTGCACGTTAAAGAACCCTTGCGAGGCAAAATTTGCGGCCCCTATAACGCCATCCTGAAATGACCATAGCAGTTGAAAACCAAACCAAATCGTATGTGATCTCTTCCCCCAAAGTTTTTCTTCGCTGGAGAAGCGTTCTTTAGCCATTATCGAAAGATCCGAGGACTCAGCAAGGAATACAAAAACTTACGAGATATTGGAAACGCCCTTACTGAAAAGCAGGTGGACTACATAGGATTGTAAGAGGAAACTGTTTGACATAAACATGCGAATAAAAGAAGAATGTGCATTATATTTGACATGACCCAATATTGTTAAATAGCGGAAGAATGGAGCTACTTCTTGGTTTTACAATGTCCTTATGTCCGTCTGTCTGTCCCCTTCACATTTTCGATATTTTTTTATTTTAAAAGGTTAAAATTCTGAATGTAGCTTACCTCTTCACTATTTAGTTTGGTTTTGATTGACCTACTACAATCGGATTTACGCGGGTGAATGGTATGGTGTTCCAATGATCAATATGGTATATAAATATGTAAAGTTTGAACCGGATTATCCCGATGGAGTCGGAATTGTGGGGTAGCGGTCACGTGGTCTTTAGAAACCGACAACGTTTTCAAACATATTGCAACATATGGCATTTGATATGTCATTCTATCGGAAATGATGAGAAACGAAAGAAGGTAGAGTACTTTTCCACTTTCTATATATATTTTTGCTCCATTTTTTACGCTTTCTTTATCTTCCACTTTTAAACTCTACTTCTTAAGTTTTTAAGTGGACAAATTTCCTTGAATTCAGGGTTTCTACTATTTTCATATATCCTCGTTTTTTTCTGTTATTTTGTTATATTAGATAGTAAGTCTATATACATGTAATTCGCAAAGATTATTTATCTTAACAATAGTTTGAAATTTGTTCTTGTAATGTTTCATTAAAAGCATAAGTGGAGAAAAGACAGGGTTAATCAAATGGGATCAACTTGAATTCAAGGAAGTGAAACCAATTAGTAGCTCTTAATCCTACAGACACAATGTCGTGAAATGATCACAATGGAGGTGGGGTCTTCATGAATAGTGAAAATGCAATCTCCCAGATGACGAGCAGCGTTTTGTGTTGGATTGAGTCAATTAGCGAATGGTTAATTTAGCGGCGGCCGTCTGGCGGAATTGGACGCGGGTGATCACTCGGATGGAGGCGGGGAGGGTGGGGGAGGGAAACGCTTTGCGCTCTTTTTTGTCTTCCGTTCGCGTGATTTTTTCTGCGCTTCTCATAATGAAATACAATTGTCGGAGCTCTTGAATCGTTGCGTTCGATTACTCCTGTTTCCTGGCCAGTTCGGTTTCATCGCTCCAAAAGGCGGAAATGCCGCCTCTAAATCACCCGCACGAGCCTTCGACGACTTCCCACCAATCAATCATGTCGGGCTCCACCAATGGGTTTCGGCGATCGAATGTTACGTAATGGCACGCGCGATCAATCTCCTTTGCGCACTCGCAGATGCAGGAGACTCGCAACCCGAGTGCCATGCGGGCAAATCGCAAACACTCAGATCTTGCTAAAGAATGATCTCCGCGAAAATGAGATACTTACAATTACAATGTAGCTTAGAAGCTGAGTGTAATGTTCTGCAATTTAAAAACTTGAAAAGGTTTATAACATACAAGCAGATAATATTGACCGGGACAAAATTCAAAATTGATATTTAAACTTCAAGAATACTAGATTTTTATAAAAAATTAAAATTTGACCATCGTTTCGGCAATGGTCATTGTGAAGGAATAGTTAGATCAGATGTATATGAAGGCTCTGTTCATAAATGTATACGACAGTCGAGTTGATCATATTTGCCATTGTTGCCACAGCTATCAACAATCCTTTAACAATTCATTTTAATAATCTGTCAGCTGATAACAAGTGCATGTTTATGAACACAATAAAGATTTTCATTTGGACACAATTAGAAATTGACAATGACAATAGCATCAATTTACAGGGATGATGTAAGAAATGAACAATTAACGACAGAAAAAAAAAACCTCTCTGATTCTAAAATTTATAGGCTATAAAGAATAACAGTAAATTTTGAACTATGTTTTAAATATAGTACCAACTGTTGTTTTCTCTATCAGAACTTTAGAGAAATGGCTTAATACCCATAACTATGAAGTTATGCTATTTCGTAATTATAAATAAAATCCGATAAATAAACACGCTTAAAAAACGCATCTGGGACACGAACGTCTAAAATAATAATACTAACACTTTCTCCTTATTCCCCTTCCTCACCTCATTTCTATATGGTTGATTAACCCCAAGACAAGCAGAACCATCATAAGTATCAATTCGAACCACCACACAATATCAACATTTTTCTTGGCCGGTTCTTTCCCGACAACACATTTAACTACTTGGAACCAACTTCTTGATTATCTCCGCAATGCAATTCTGCATTATTTCAGACTTCTTCTGACTGTTAATCACAAACAAGCAATCTTCAGTATTTTATCGAGCAATCCGTTAATTTTACTTTAACATGAGAAAATCACTATGATATAGCAAACTTTAAACTAAAATATTTCTCCATAAAATCGAAATCTTTTATAATTAACTAAACTTTCTATTTAGAGATAAACGAAAGCGAAAATAGTTACGTTCACCAAAACCATATTAACCTTTAATTTCGTTAATAGTAGAAATTCTTGCTCAGCTATTCTTGCTGAATGATGACTACATGGTTACATACAAAAAGTAAAATCTATTTTATGCGGACAAGAAGTTTCCTATTTCTATTATTGATCTATATCCACATTCATGGTTATAGCATTACTTCTGCTCCGGGAATCGAAATTCCTTTCATTTGAGTCGACAAATGAGAAATCGTTGAAGTGAAACGGACACATACACACGCACACATACAGAAACACAAATATAGTCTATCTACGCAATTTCTGATTCTTCAGAACTAATGTCTCTGCTAAGCATTAAAGACCCATTAACATGAGAGCTTAGAAAAGAATTCCGTCTTCGGCTTTAATTTCAATTTAATTGCAGTAACATCAGTCTTCAAGGACAAGCACGCCCAAAATCAAAATTAAAAATATTAAATTAAGAGGAGGAGGAAGAGGAGATACATAAAGCCGTCTTATCGTCAAAGATTACGCTTCCCTTTCGTCTCAACGGATTTCAGCAAAGCGTTCGATACTATTTCTAGACCTCATCTCAAAACGATCTTAGATCCTTTGTCGTAAACGAGCAGTAGATTCCGCAATTAACTAAATTTCATCAACAATCATAATAATGCAATGAGTCAAGCTGAAAGAAGGCCACGTAGCGACCGAAATGTATATACATGCTTATTAAATTTCTTTGTGGAAAAGCGGTTGGTTTATGTCTCCTATTGATAGTCTCGAAATAATGTTCTACTCCCATTCAACTCACTCCGTCTCCATTCCTTAAAATATACGGAGTTTGTAATTAAACTACACAATTCGGAGTAACCTCTGGCGAATTGTGTAGTATCAAGTTTGGTAGGGGGATTAAACAAGATATGGGACGAAAGATTTCGTAAAAAATTTCTGTAAATGCAAAAGAAACCGATAACGGGAGATACGACATTGCAGTAGCTAAGTAGACGATAATTCACCTAAAAAAGGCAGTTAAAAGCTTCTAATGCAAATATTCGATGATGTAGGCTACAACAGTGCCAGTAATTCGGGATGCAAAGGGAAGGGGATAGTGCAGAAAGACATTCAATGACCAGCTCCAGGCGTTTTACGTTGCCTCAAAGCGCGTTAGTTGTGAAGTTCTTTTAGGTCCCACAATCCAATGCACCTGCCGTTCTTCGAAAATTTAGAACCGGCTAAAAACCGTCTTCAATTTTATATTTCTTATTTACTTATCTGTTATTCTTAAGGGCTTTTTATACTGCACAGCGCCACAGTTATCCGTTTTGTCTTGATAAGTCCCCCTTCGTGCAAAATTTCGGTTGGTAGATTGCGCTACAGATGGCTTTGAATTGTGTCATTATAATTACAATCAAAAAATTAATTGCATTTTAACTAAGCAGAAAATATGCCAAGTCATCAATAACACGGTTGTACCCAACCTCAGCTATAGTGTCATCTGTTGGTCAAGCACTAATCTCATACAGTAATCTAGGCTAAATCTAATCCAACAAACTGGACTTAGCACCTCCTATTATATTTTTTGTGTTGTTTTGAACTTTTTTCAGTCCGTCAACAACGCCTGCGATAAGATGGCTCTTGCAACGATATCAATTATTAACATGAAATAGAAGCAAGCCTCTTACTCCTATATAAGTTGAAATCACTAAGATGTAAGTAATTATTTGGTCCCCTGGATGAGCATTCTACAGTCATCTTTTAGCAAGGAAGGAATTTGAAGACTTTTTTTTTAGTTTAAAGAAAAGGTACAAATAAGATACAGTAGGACCTTTATTTAAATTCATTGATTGATCTTCATAAATATATCAATCATAATTTTTTTCTTGAATTTGGAGTACGGTTTTAAGTTTATTTTTATCAAAGTTATGACCAGTTTCTAAAACATATTTTGCTACCACAGAGTTTTCTATTCGGAAAATTTTAAGATGGGGCATGCATTCTTTTTAATCTGACATCTACACCTTGTTTGGTTTGAGCCATGCTTGTTTCATGTGAAATATTACTTGCTAATGGGGGGATAAACAGTACAACTTGTACCTGTATCAGCGTCTACAGCAGCTGAACTTAAAAGTAATAGAGTGTGAGCACAAAGTTTTTACCCGATAAAGAAAATTAATAAAAAAAAACTGTCAGATAGCTACATACGGTTTTTTGTATTATGATCTTCATCTCAAAAAGTTTTTCTTCGCTTCAACATATGCATCTTTCGTAGCTCTGAGAACATCTAGACGATATTCAATTTCTCGCCACGTATTCGCCAGCATGACTTCTATTACCGTCAATAACGCATCTTTAATGTATACACTTGGGGATCGGTTTAGCAAACACTTTGTCCTTAAAATATTATCACAAGAAAAAGTCTAAGGGTGTTATGTCCGGAGAATGTGGGGGCCAAGCTGTAGAACTATCTCTTCCAAACTATTGTTGGGAAACGTTGAATTCACGAACTGATACTGCTCAATGTGGCGGGGCACCGTCCGGCTAATAAATTCCCTATGGTTGTTACTCCTCTAATTGAGACGCTACATAGCACTGCAGCATGTCCAAATTAACCGGTCCTGTAATGGAGGACTCAGCAAAAAAGAAAGGTCCAATTACACCATTTTCAGTATGACCGATGTTAGCGCCACTTACATCGCTTCGGCTCCCGCTGTAGTAGCAGTTGTACAAACCTTTTGAGATGGAGATCATAATACAAAAAGCCCGTATGTATCTATCTGATCTTGTTTTTTTTTTAATTAATTTTCTTTATGAGGGAAAGACATTGTGCTTACCCTGTATAAATGACAGAGGTAATAATCAAAAATTTAAATTATTTATTCCTGGGAATGCTATGTCTGGGGGCCCTAAATATTTTTTTTTGAAGAGGTGGATCTTGTCTTTGGGGGTTCCTTAATAAATTACGAAGAGTGTTAGGGGTTTTGAAGGCAATATATAAGTTTTGGTTTCTAAAGATTTTTGAGATATTCAGTCAGTACTCGTTTTCTTATCAATTTTATTCACAGTTTAAAATCATTCTTTCAAAAAAAAATCTTTTTTTTTGATGATTTTTTGCACAATTTTTTGAGTTATAAAATTTTGTTGTGCGAGTTTGATCTCAGTTGTGTGGCGTTTGTCTTTAACTTATTTTTACAGGATACAAAATTAAATAAATATAAAATTAAATAAATACAGAAATTGATAATTATAACTCTTCAAAATTAAACATTAATCACTGACATACCTGCAGTGTAAAAGAGCTTGGTGTGTAAAGGAGGAATGATGATTTTGTGTGGTTCTGTACCTTCGTTTCTCCAGGCTTAAAAGATGCTCTCGGAGGCCAGTTTTCTTGATGTAGTGCAAATCGATTGCTCTGCTATCCCATAAACAGAATAAAATAGCAATACTTTGTATATCCCTGCTGCATACCCATCAACATAGACACTACCTTCAGGTCAACACAGATCTACCAGCTATACTTGCTGTAGTTAATCCTCTCCGATAGCACTTATAAAACGGACAATACGTCAATATCTCTGCAACGAGAGTCAATCAACTTTTTTCAATGTGATACTCGTGTTCAGTAGTTAAATTCATTCAGGATTGGGTACTTTTACCTAAGAAGCAATTTCACTATTGCCCGTGTAAATGCCATCTTAGTGATTCCAACCGATACTGCATGTAGATAAGAGGTTTTATCCTACTTTATTCTATTATTATAACCAGAGTTTCTTCTTCTTTATTTATCTTAAAGATAACTACTAGAACCATCTGCCTATTGAAAGAATAGCAGAAGCAATTTGCAATCCAAACCATTCAATCACATTCATCCTATCTTTAGCGTACTGTCATCCCACTAGTCTAAGCCTTTTTCTTGTAATACAATAAACTGTGCAAATTAACCAATATTCTATGGTTCTCTTTATGGTGTTAATTACAATAATTACAATATTTACTGAATTTTGACGAAACTTTTTTATTTCAAGCTATAAAAAAAAGTTTAAAGTAGTTTAAAGTAAACTCGAATTATTTAAAAATTTTGCTCACATTTTACTTAACTCGTAAAAGAAATCAACTCCCATCTACTTTAATAAACAGTAGCTATATTCATTCATTAAATTAATAATATCTTTCATAGGATGGTAGAATATCAAATTGAAAAAGAAATTGCAGTGAGCTCTTTATGATGAAATTATTCTTTCTGCTCCGTTGGAGATAAGTTGTATAAAAAGCAGCTTTAAAAAAAACGTTTCATCTCAAAAAATATACCCTCCATTTTTTATCTGTATTTTTTTTTGTATCAAAGCGACCTCTTCAAACCCTCTCAAGCCTTGTTCATAAGTCAGTATGAGGGTTATTTTTCCCCCTCAGAATTAAACGAGGGTTTCGTTTCTCCCTTCCCGGAAATATAATTAAACGGTCTTCTATTAATGTATTTCTGGAAGGTTTTGTAAATCATTTTTTATAGTCAATAATGCCCAATAAATTTCCCGAATTCTAACCTCCTGTCTTTTTGCTTGTTGTCTTATTATACAAGGGAAAAAATATGGCGGAAAAAAAGGCCCCCCTTCCCCCATCTTGTCTTTCCATCTAGGCAAGTAGAATGGCAATTGCAGAGAAAAGGAGGAGAACAAAAGGGAAGACGGCATTTCAGCTCAAGAAACCGATGATTTTGCCTGGGTTGAGGCGTGTGTGTACGTTTGTGTGTCGCTGGATTGTCTCGTGTCGTGTGTATGTGCGTGCGTGCTTGTGTGTGTCGGTGCGGTTGGCAGCTGCTGCCATCGATTTGGCGTTGGGTAATGGCGGCTCGAGGCGTATCTCCTACCACCCCTCTACCCACCTTCTTTCCAAAGAACCCCCCCTTTTTTCCCGTTTTCTCTTCATGGTTGTACGATTGATCCAGCAGAGCGGGCGGAACTCTCCTCTCTCTCCTTTAACCCTCCTCCGTCATCAACGTTTCTCTGCTATTAGCTGTTCCACTCGCATTCCTTCTTTTTTTTCCATCCTCCTCCTTCTTTTCTTCTTCTTCTTCCATTTCCCTTTCATTTTATCTATCTGGCTTTTTCTTCTTTTCGTACGCCTCCTTCGATCCATTCGGTGAGGGGCGGGTTCGCCAGTGGCGCCACCATTCTCTCTTTCTCTCTCTTTCTAGCCCAAGAGAATCTCTGGGTGTTTCTCTCGCTCACTCTTTTCCCTCTGTCTTAATCACGAACTCTTCTCCTTTTTGTCCAATCTCATTACCTTTGAAAGATTCCTAGTCCATGTCTACCTCCCTCCTCTTCTCCACCTCCGAAGCGGTCACGGAGAGAGGTGTGTAAATAGACAGGAGTGCCACTTAGGCGAAACCCGACGCTGACAGCACTCGGAACGAGCAACACGAGCCAACGCTAATGACACCCCTCCTCATCGGATTCATCATCGCTCGAGAAAAAGGGAGGAAAAATCACGGGATGTCATTTCTCACATACGAATAATGGGGGGAAAACAACATGTATGGGTTCTTTTCTAAAAGCAAAAAAACATGCTAGAACAGTACATATGACGTAAGGTCAATTCGACTTTCAAACTACTTCGTACTCAACAAATTCAGAAACGACAGCAATGATGTAATGAGATTAAAAAACGAATATTTTTATATTTCTTTCCCGAGCGGTATCGCTGACGCAATGAAATAACAGCGAAGGAGAAGAATTTGTTACAGTTAGGAAACGTAGTCCTCTAACGTGATTTTTTTTTTTGAGAGGAGGGGTTCAAGAATGTACATGTATTTGCATTTAACCTGTTGCGTATTTATTAAGAATGGTCTATTTAGAAATATTAATAATAATAATAATAATAATAAGCATATTAAGTCGCATATGGAAATCAAATTGTCTTTTCATCTTTTGTAAGTTTGAAAATAAAATATACTGTACATGAAAACAGGATTTCCTGAACCGAAAACTTGAGATTCTATCTGTTCATTAAGCGTACTCGTCTATCCATTCTAAGAGAACTTGCGAAAATCACACGTAATTTCAAAATTTCAAAACTATTTCAGTTAGGTGCTTATTTTATTTAAATTTATTTTATTAAAATTTAACAAAGAAACTTTTCTATATGAAGGAGTCACTAGAAGTGAGTAAAACTTAATTAGCTAAAAATTAGCATCTCTACACCTGTTGTATTAGAACAATGATGTAACTCTGAAAAACGGCTTAGGAATGATTTGACATGATGCAGCTAGAAAAGTCAAATTGCTTGTACTTAATATGTTTAAAATTCACTGAATACAAGGAGAAAAGTCAACAGATACATTTAAATCTATTTTCTATTTATTTCAGGAAAATTTAAAACATATTATTTGCAAGCAATTTGATATTTTTTAGATATATTTAAATCTAAATTAATAGGGGAAAATATCTTCGCATTGAATGATGGGTACAGCTGCCATTTTTTGAGGGCAAGAGGAAGGCAATCCTATACTGCTACTCATCGAAGTGCGCCGTTTTTGCCCGATTTGTTATTGTATAACGATAGTAACGAGTTGTTGCGTGTTTGGATGTATTATATAACAATGGGATAAGTTCAGAGCCATGGCAGCCATGGGTCTCGATGCCCTCAAAAGATGGCGGATATTCAATGTTTATGTTTTGATATTTCTCCCTATTAGATGCATCTAAATCTTAATGATATCGAAAAATATACCGAGACCGGTGATTCGTATCAAGTGACGCGTTGACGTTCTGAATTCTCTCAAATATTAACGCAGTAAGTATATTTCTCTAAACTTTCATGGGGGGAAAATTCCATGATTTTGTAAAAAAAAAAAAAAAAAAAAAAATCCTTCTTCTCTAAATTTGGCCATTTCTCATGTTGGTAATATTTACAACAAACTATAAAAACTGAAGGATCCTACGGTTGATGCTTAAATTCTATTCATTCATTTCTTTATTCATTTTCATTTTTTTTTTTTTTACAGTTTACCTACTGCTTAAAATACACTTACTCGTTATTCGGAGCAATATCAAACGAAGAAGCCACAGACGATCAACTCACTTACTTTCCAGCAATTTCTTTTTAATTTTTATTTTTGGCTACCCTTATGCAACCGCAGTTAGCATTATAAAGCTTTATGCCATTCCTTGAGACAGCTTGGCTGTCCGTGGTGTCTGCGATAGCCCAATTGGTAGAGGCATCGGCCATGATAGTCGAGGTTCCTGGTTCGAATCCGGGTCGCAAAATTTTTCCTTCCATTTTTCAATTGAAAAATCATTACCTATGCTTGGAGACGTATCTCCAGTTAATAATTATTATTATTCATTTATGCATATCTTTATGTAATATTGATGAATTTGTCTTTACACCGGTTTATTGTATAATTTTCAGCAAGAGCAAATGACGCGATCCTTATGTGGTCTTGCTTTCATTGCACTAAATGAAATTAATGAAACAAATTATTCCAACATATTTTTAACATTTTTCAAACGTCACGCTCGCACATTTTAATGAAAACGAAATACTGTTTTGTGTTGTTGGTTTTTCTTTTGAATCGAATCTTAATAGAAATCGATCTGCATTTATCATAATGAGCAATATATTCGATGTAAGTGAAAAATCGGTTTAAAATCGGAAATTATTCACGCACAAAGTATTGAAATAAAATGTTTTATCAAGAACAGATGAAGGGCGGCAGGGAGGGGGGAGGGGTATTCACACACGTACCTTCATCTGTTCTTGGTTTTATCAATCATTTTACATAACATACACAATGCTAAGCTACTTTTCACCATTTCAAGTAATGTGGAATGGTCTGCATAAAAACAATCATTGATATGTGGGCCGATTTGAGTCTATTACGTTCAGACTCAAAAAACGTCTCCTGACGTTGGTTAACCGATTTCGAAAAAAACGATTACCCCGATTCGATATAATCAAAAACAGATGAAGAGGGAGGGGTAATCGTTCGATTACCTACCTTCATCTGTTTTTTGTTATCATGCTCTAGACGATTTATCGAACGAGATCGTCTGTACTATTATCGATTTTATTGATACATCCAACAATAGGCTGTTGAATGTACATTCAACTCAAAAAAACAAAACAACTAAATACCTGTAAATATAGGTTTCGGGCTGATGACAACATAAAGCGAAATTGGATTTCAATAATTTCAAAATAAAGTACTTTTAGTAAATGATTAATTTAATAACACATGGCTTCTGAAAACAAGGAAGTTTACACTAACACTGAATCAGGGGCGTAGTTAAGGGAGGCAAAAGTGTGCAGTACACGGGCGCAACGAATTAGCACTTTAAAAACAACGAAATATCTCAATGAGAGAATACAAAAAATATAAATTACAAATATATATAATCAACGAAAAGCAAAATACAAATTAATAAAAAAAAACTGCGTTCCAAGTGTTTGATTTTCCTCTAAATTCACGAAATAATTTTATCAACGTCTCTAGCTTCCATAGATTAAGTTTGAGTCCACCCTTGTTTTATCCCTGATGATTCCCCTCTAGCGTTAAAAAGTTGAACTTCCGCTGGCACGGAGGAAAGCATTAAAATGAGAGGCCTAATATCTCGAAGGCCACGCTTCGTCTCGTATAGTTTCATTGACGTCCGACAGGTGACAGCGCTATAGTGAGCTGTTAAAATGGCGTCTACAATGAAGGTCAAGCAAAAGTGATGTGCTCCATACGCGATTCTTCGAGCCACCAGATTGGTGGCGCGGCCGCGTCGTTACACTGCTCACAGTAGAGCCTTTCACACGATGCCACGCCACCACCATTGTTGGGGAGCTTAGGAAGGGGGTTTCCATAGTCTGTCTGATCTCCTGCGAGCTGGCCGGCCGTGCACCTTGCGGCGATGATGACACACGCTTTGCCCAACGACTCACCGTGCTTTTGTCCACTGCCAGATCACCGTAGACATTCTGCAAGCGCCTATGAATATCTGAGATTCCCTGGTTTTCCGCCAAAAGAAACTCAATCACTGCCCGTTGTTTGGAACGCACCTCCATTGTAGACGCCATTTTAACAGCTCACTATAGCGCTGTCACCTATCGGACGTCAATGAAACTATACGAGACGAAGCGGAAATGTTTGAAAATGTTCCACGAGAAATGTCCAGTTTTTTGAACCAAAATTGGCCGAGAAAAAAATGTGTTGCATAACTTATTGAACTCCCCTCGTATGATGTTTGACAATTTTTGTTGTTTCAAGGATTCATTTGCGACCCGCAGTTTAATGGCAAAATGTATTCCAAGTAAGATCCTCTACCATTCCTAAAAGTTGGTAAACAGAGTTTGTAAACACCCTGTAAAATCTCCTCTATTTGATTTTCATGCCCGGAGCAGCAGATGGCAAATTGAAATTTTTCAGAAATTATTCGATGGAAAGTAATTTAATCCTTATCGAAACTTATTGAATGAAGGGAAGAAATAGATATTGCATCATGGAATTAAAAGATATATATTTTTATCATCAAACACCGTAAACGGAGTTTTAAAGCCCTTTGAAAGAATGCTATTCTGAATGCCTTAATCTCTTACCAAAACCCTCAGCGGTTCTCAACATTTTCACAGCCACTTACCAAAACCAACCAGTTCCTTTCAAGTACCACCAGTTAACCGCTACCTTAAAAGAAATGAAAATTCAGGCAAATCACCTGCAAAATGATAACCAAATATAGTTATCGGAATGAGATAACGTCAGCAATGATATTTTTAGCAAATAGTAGCACTGTTAAAAATCAAAATATAAATTCAGACGTTTGTTTCCTTGTATTTTCTGGTGTATCTGTATATTTGTAACAAACGTAAAGGGTTGATTACTGGGATCAAAACAAGAAAGAATGCCCCTTTGAACACATGATAACGAAATAATTCTTTAATGAAAAACCATTTCATAAAGTAGAATCTTTCAAATTAGTAAAAATCCGGATAAACCTGCAGCTATCTTCAACACGTAAGATTAATTGTTAGGGTCTAAGAATATTTTTCCGAAAATTCAATTTAAACAATAAAAGTTTAGCTAAATTGGGTTTTAAGTTAAACAATATTCAATTAAACAATATTGGTATTGGTGAAGCCTAGGAGAGGCTAATAAACGAACTTCCGGGTTATCGTGGGCTGTCACTTTTGTTGTTTTAGGGCAAGACATTATTTATATTTAACAACAATTTAGAATTCGTATTGAAAGCAATTTGTAATATGAAATTGAAAGAAAAGCGAGAGAGCAATTTGTCTCTCCGTTTCACCTTCCGGTCTTCGTGATGATCATTTCCGTTCCCAGTTCATGGAACTTCTCCCAGAGGTCCTTCGTCTCCAGGTGACACTCGACTGTCAGGAGCTCGTCGCAGTTGCACTGGGGCTTCTTGTCGAGACGACCTTTAACCTCCGTTCGCGCCTCCTCCCCGTCGCCACCGGCATCGAGCGGCGGAGTGCACGCCTCCTCTTCCGACACCGAACCCGACACGGCCGTTTCCACGAATTTCTCTGAGAAAAAGAAAAACACAGAACCTTAGCTATTAACTGCAAATTAAACGATGTTATTTCATATACACCCCAGCTATCCTAAAAAGAACACTCAATTCAATTCCTTAATTTATTTTGAGTATTCTTCTTAGGATGGCTGAAGTGTATCTAATCCTATTTAATGTTTCATAGAGTGAGTTTTAGCTAAAGCTCGATTTAAAAATAGCATATAACAAACCAGACAAGTTAAGCATCATTATGGTTGTATACCGCTTCAAAGAGTAATTTTATCTTTATCTCATTGTTTTATATTTTCTTATTTCATATTGAAACAAACATATATTATTAAAATCATCGAAACACGTAGACAGAAATAAATGATTTCTAATTTTTCAAGTCCACTCCTCCTCAGATCCTAATACTCGAGGCAATTGTGTAAATGAACTATGGCGTTGAACAGATTCTGACTTATTTGACGACTGATATGCTTTGAAAATTTCGATGACGTAGTATTCCGAAATTTGGTGGAACATATCACATTGTGGAAGATATTATTCTGTCCGTTCCATTAAGTCAACTTCTACCACATTTTGTATGCCCATTATTGAATATATCTTACAGCTGTTTTAAAAGAATCGTTTTCAACCGTAGTCAAGACGATTAATTTCAGTATTAGGATTCGTGATTTAATTTTACTTATCATATTATCCCATATTTTAATCTAGACTGTGCCATGAACTTCATATCTCTATTTATTCACTTTGAATACTATCAATAATAATAATAATAATAATAATAATAATAATAATAATAACAATAATAATAATAATATTTAAAATTCAATGAAACATACATGAATGATCCGGTGAATCATTTATACACGCTTTAGAATACTGAAATTTTTTACAAACCCAAAATTACATTTTAATATCCCAATTATATCATGAAATGACCCACTCAGATTAGTTTCTCAATCAATTCAAGGCAAATGTTCAATCAATTTAGCTATTCAGAACAAAAAAAAAACCCACGATAAATTAAATTTAAAATGGAATAGCCTACTACGGCAATTAAGTCACACAAATGCCAGTTGAACTCACTATTCGAAAGAGAGCAAAGTCACAGGCAGTTTAGTCGGCTTAATATACGGATACAGGCACAGAGATTGGATAAACTAATTCGAACACTCGCATTTTGGCAGAGTTCATTAGAACTATTCCTGACACCCTCACCACGAAATGCCCAATTTCTTAATAAATCACGTAGCGCACGTCACTGTCGGCACACAAAACATTTTACATGATATATCGGACTTAACAAACTTCCAAAAAAGGATGATTATTTGTGCTTGCTTAGCGTTGGACGTCGAATTAATGGGCATTTCGAGACCTTCTGTATCCCTGATCACAACTCAATGCGCAAAGACCGGCAAAACATCTGCAAACAGACACAAAGAGAAAACTGGATGACAGGAGCAGAACACTTCATTGAATTTTAACCCGAAAACATAAAAATACGTGAAGAATACAACATGGACTGGCTTAAATCCATTGCCAGCCATGATGGTGGTTTCATTTCATGGTCCATCGGCCTCGGTGGCTCAGCGGTTTGCGTGATCGCCTCTGATGCCCGAGTACGCGGGTTCGATCCCGGCCGAGGACGACGAGGATTTTTCAGGGGGAAATCCTGAGATCACGCACTTCCTTCGGAAGGGAAGTAAAGCCGTTGGTCCCGTGTAGTCGTTTGCCGGCTGCACGTTAAAGAACCCTTGCGAGGCAAAATTTGCGGCCCCTATAACGCCGTCCTGAAATGACCATAGCAGTTGAAAAGGACGTTAATACCAAACAAACCAAACCAAACCAATTTCATGGTCCAGACTTTGTTTCCCAATGGTGATGCTCCAATCCACACTGTTCATTGTGTCCAATTGTGGTTCGAGGAGCATAATAGTGATGTAAAACCCTGGCCACCCCAGTCGCCGGATCCGAAAATTATTGAGCCTCTATGGGGTTATTTAGAGAACGCAATTAAGAGAAGATTTCCATCGCCTGCTTCGGTCAAGACATTAGCAACCGTATTGGTTGAATAGTGGTAAAAATGGATATTAATGTTGTTCGTGATTTGTATTTGTCTATTCCTCCACGTATCTCAGTTGCATTAGGTTCAAAGGGGAGGGGGTCCTACCCCTTATTAATAAATGAAATATGATCTTTTGTTGGTGTTCGGATTACTTTGTCCAATCCCTGTAAATAGATAAACTGGTACTGTCTCTGCTTAAATAGATAAGCAGATGCAATGCTTATAAAAGGACGCAGACTTCCAGTTAAAATCACTGCTTAATAATATTCATGATATGTAATTGATTGTAATTTTTAAAAAAAAAATTAGTAATATATTCCAAGTACTTTAAAACATAGATCAAAACATTTTTACTTCATATTGAGAACTTATTAAATACGCTTGGCGAAAAGTGTTATATTATAAAGGTAGTTTAATCCGATCGAATATTCAGATTCCTTTAAATTACTGGGTTCTTAGGAGCAATCTTCAACTTTTCGTAAACAAAATTCCTTAGATGAAGAGGATACAACATCTCCAACAATCATCATCACAACGCGGAATGAAACGTTTACAAACACATGGACACTAATGCGAAACATTAAACAAGCATATAAATAATTAAAATAAAAGACAGGGATGGCGCAAAAGGAAAGTTGGTGTCACGGGGAACGCTCTAATAAATTCCTAAAACTATTAAATCCCATTCCTTTTAGGGAGGGAGTGGCGGAGGGAATTACTGATTAACCCCTTAATATTGATGTGGGGCCATTAGAACTGATGTGATTATGGGAAAGGAAGAAGCGCTTAAATGAGTGTGTGTGTGAAGGAAAGGGGGGGGGGGTATGGGAATCTCCCTTTTAATTTATCTATTGTTGAAGGGCGATGCGCACGCCCTAGCTGTAAACGGAAGACAAACAAATCATTCATCAATGGACGGACGCCCACGATTAAGTGCTTATTTAATGGCCGCAATGAGAACTCACGTCGACAATATATTCTTTTTTTAACAGAAAAAATTTTCCGCTTTTTTTTTCCATGTGTGTGTATGGGGGATCCGTTTTGTTCCGCCCGGGTCTCTTTTTCTTCTTCCCCTTCATCGTCGTGACTTCCTCGTTGCAGTTGACAAATGAACGGTGCGCTTGCGCGATCAATACAGACGACGACGGCGGCGGCGGTGGGCGAACGCATTAAACTTCGATTGCCCCCAACCCCTCGAAGATGGCTTCTTATACTCTCAGATGGGTTGGAGGATAAAAAAAAAAAAAGACGAAGAGGAGAGAGCGAGAGAGAGCAAAGGTTTGGGGTCCCCTTAAAATGAAAACGATTTAATTAAATTGAAAAGAAATTTTCATTAATCAAAAACGGGGAAAGAAGAGAAAAGAATGAGAAATCAATCCAAGCGAGCGTCAACGGCCCCATGAGTTGATTTATATTTACAGTCGGATAGCCGGTGCTTAAAATTTGGAGCTCTGCAATGCTGGACAGTTAGAAGTAGTAAAGACATCAATATGTCTACGTCAATTTGAATACCCTATGCTCTTAGTTTTATGTTGTTGTTTTTCTTTTTCGTGTATTGAGTATATCACAACTGATAATTGTTTGCTCAAATGAATTAAGGCTGCAGTATTTTGATTGTGTCGAGCCTGTACAAAATTTGTAATTTCACAGTATAGAAATAGTAACTGCCTGAGATTTAAAATTACATTTCTCACTTAGCTTTTGGCATCTTGGCTATTTTTTTCGCAACTGCTCTTTTAGAAGCATATACGTATTACAAAATACATATTAAAGCATAATTTGAAACATCATTAGGTAATGAGTTCAAGGAGCTTTCCAATCCGATTTTCAGCAAACTCTGCTAGAGTTTCCTTTTTTAACCTCTTGAAGCAGTATGACGGAAGTAACAATGATTTTCATTATCTTGCAATGGTTTATTGCAGTCATTATTGTGTTCCTTGTTCGACTATTTTTATAAAACATTAAAACTGTCCATTATCTATACCTATATAGAGCAAACAAAATGCCATTTTAATAAGATGTAAATTCAACTGGCGGGAAATTATATTTTTAGCTGATATTCCTAGAGTATATTGGTTCTGGACATTGAGAATCCGGACTATAGTAGTAAATCATCCCATGCAGTTATTTTCCCAAGAACTGACAGAAAATGAATCGTCAGAATCTAAACTCTTGGTATGTCTGTAAGTCATGTTATTCCCATTCTAATACAAAGTGATGAACACTAGCTCGGGAGTATCTTATAAGACGAAAGAGTCTACTTAAAAAACTATTCATTCCGGAATCAAGCAACTCGTTCGGTTCTCAATGATAGCGCTCCGATTGCTAAAACTAAGCTCAATGTCTATACCTGTAGATAAATTCGAATGTTGCTTTTCAACACGCTCCGACTAGATGCTAAGCTGGAATTACTTTACTTTCCGATTTCTTCTACATGCCATGATTTAAGAAATCGTACGTACGACTCAGAGCCATAGACGGCGAAAAAGGCAGGCCTATGCACTGAAAAGTCACCTGATCATAGTAATCTGAGCAACAATTCAAACTTCATTGTTTCTAACAAACGAAAAAACACTGATTATTAAAATCCAAGATGGAGACATTGAAAGTTGGATTGTTGCTCAGATTCCGATGGTCAGGTGACTTTTTAGTGCCCAGGCCTGTCTTTCTGGTTGGCATTGTACTCAGAGCAAGGCCAATGTGAGACAGGCCTGGGCACTCAAAAGTCACCTGACTCTCGGGGTCCGAACAAAAAGTCTATCCTTCATCGTTTCCATCTTGGATTTTAACAATCAGTATTTTTTTCGTTTGTTGGAAACGAGGAAGGTTGGATTGTTGCTAGGCCTATCTTGGTCAGGTAACTTTTCAGTGCCGAAGCTTTCTTTCTCGTTAGCCTCGACTCAGAACAAAGCCAATTAGAAAGACAGGCCCGGGCACTAAAAAGTCACATGACCAAAGTAGATCGAGCAACAATCCAATTTTGATTGTTTCCAACAAACGAAAAAACGCTGATTGTTGAATTCCAAGATGGAAACAATGAAGAGTGGATTGTTGCTCGATCTACTTTGGTCATGTGACTTTTTAGTGCCCCGGCCTGTCTTTATCGTGGACTCAGAAGCTATGACGTACGTTTTCTTGTTGTGTCAACTTTAATATTTTTTTTAAAAAAATAGCTATGAATTTTTCGAAATAACGAATCACCATTGCTTAATATTGATAACGAATACTATAGAAAACAATAATTTAAAAATTTCATGCATGATCCCTATTTCTACTAAAAAATTGAACGTAAATGAATAAAAATCTCACGACACGTACAGGGTGTTGCAGATAACTACAGGGCAGTATAACGGGAAGCCTACCCGCTCGATTGCAGGGGCTGGCTCGACATCAAATGATAATTGGGTAATTTTATCAAAAACATGGCAGTTTTGACGTTCACCCCCCCCTTCCCGACTGTGGAAATTGTTGGCTGCTGCAGGCCACCTTCATCTCCCTCCATTCTGCCAATCGACCGAGCCGGCCCCTACAATCGAGCGGGTAGGCTTCCCGCTATACTGCCCTGTAGTTATCTGCAACACCCGATACATTGAACGAGACAGAGCAAAAAGTATCAAACAATCTAGAATCTCATCCTAGGTGGCAGTAGTAGTGCGCGAAATATAAAAATTAAATATAAATATATGATAAACTAAAAGATATGTATCAAATAAATATACAGTATATAGCGACACCTTGTATAAATAATGTTGTGATTCTGTTTATCAATTGATTTCTTTTTTAAACTTTAGAAGAGAATTTAAGCGCATAGTAACGCATGCATTATTTCTTATAATATCTAAAATTAATTTTAAAAAATAACTCACGAGGTGATTATAATTTAAATCGAATTAAAATGGGACGATAGATTGTACTGAATAAATAAAAAAATATTATTATATTATCATTATATTTGAAATTGCTTTTGATTGCCTTTTAAATGAATTGCTTTTGATTTCAAGTGATAATTTCGATTATACTCTAATCAACGAAAGTTTGACTGCTTGTGTCCAATTACTTTTCCGATGTCAATTGTTAAACGTTCTTGCAAAGTAAAATTAACAATGTCTAGCAATTGAAATTGGAAATTTAATTGGATACGCCCAGTCAAACTTTTTATTGTGATAACAAAGCGAGATTAGTATTAGCATGTTATCATCTGATTAACGAGTGTATCAAGACTAATTATAAATTATATGGTAAAACTAATGATTGAATTAAAATAATTCTCCTTCATCAATATTAAAGTTACAAAATAAATAATAATTGATTAATCTTAAAAATAAACTTCACCAAACATGGGAGCTATAGAGAATAAGTTGAAGTCTCGAGAAAAAACAATGTTGAGGATTTATAGTTGAGGAAATACGAACTGAAGATTGTAGAGATAGAAAAGATATGATCCTGAATACCTCGAAGAACTATTGGTGTTGAAATGTAAAATATAGTTGATGTCGCTTAAAGATGGTAAAACTGTGGGCTGGAAAGGATGCAATGATGAAATTTGGCAATATGAGTTGTTTACTGGAAATATTTCTTTCATCATAGTCTCCAGCAGTTGCTTCAAAAGAAATACCGTAAAAACTTCTACTGCCAAATTTCATCATACATCCTTTCCAGCCCACAGTCTTACCATCTTCAAACGACATCAAGTATTTTCTACATTTCAACATCTGTAGTTCTTCTAGACATTCAGGGTTATTTCTATTCTACTTCTTCAAGACACTACATTCTTCAGTTTGTATTTCCTCAACTATAAATCCTCAACATTGTTTTTTCTCGAGACTTCAACTTATTCTCTATAACGCCCATATTTGGTGAATTTTATTTTTAAGATTAATCAATTATTATTTATTTTGTACTTTTAATATTGATGAAGGAGAATTACTTTAACTCAATCATTAATTATATTAATTCACTCCTTCTCTTAAATATATTATAAAATGTTATAAAAATTGATTGATCCAATTATAAATTAAAGAGAGGTAAAACAACAAAAAATAACTGAAGACGTTCAACTGAAGTACGGCAACAGAAAAGACAAATAAATGATTCAGTAAGACATAGAAATATAATTTATGTCTTAAATATACAGGGTGTAAATGGACGACGTTTCACAAATTTAAGGATATGTAGAGGATGATGTGGTGAACATTTTTTATTAATAAACCCATAGTCCCAAACGAAAAGCGACGGAGCCACAGCTTGTTTGATGTCCTGGTTTGTCAAGCATTGAACTAGGCACGTTTACTACGATGTCCCCTGTCATTGCATCTTGTAGGCCTTATGCAGACTGTCAGCTCGCAGGCTATTTTCAAATGGTACCGTCGGGATGCACAGCACATTCTCCAATCACATAATCTTGCATATCAGGTTGGTACGAAATTCCCGTTGTTAGTTTGGAACATTTCGTAAGGGTGAAGGTTTTTTTGCGCTCTACATTTTGTGCTGTATGAGTTCAGGAATGGACTTTACCGTGAGGCAGGAAACAGCAAGGACTTTCGTACCCAATTACGAAATTCCAATGCAGTGACAACACAGTAATTCAGACAGCCATTCCACGGCTTGACGCAAAACAGAGCATCAAACAAGCTGTGGCTCCGTCGCTTTTCGTTTGGGACTCTGGATTTATTAATAAAACATGTTCACCACATCATCCTCTACATATCCTTAAATCTGTGAAACGTCGTCCATTTACACCCTGTATAGATTTAGTTGTATCTATTATTATTATTAAATGAAAGGACTCCGCTTTGGGTCTTATGAATGATATATCTAATGGCCCTAATGGCCAAAAATTCTCCTAAAGAAATTAGTAAAATTTTTCAGGAAAAAAAAGCAAAAGGGCTTTTAAAAGCATATAATGTTAATCATGCAAAGACATCCTGTAGTGCCAATATTGATCACTTTATCGGTTGAACTTAAGTCGTATATGCATGTATATATAGAATTTTTATGGCGAAAGGTATCAAGGAATTGGCTCAATGCCACAAGAGACGTTTTAATATACAGGCTGATTTAAAAATACTTTTACAGACTTTGAGGACAGGTTCCTTACACCAAAACAAAAAAAAAAGTTCATATAAACATATGTCCGAAAATCTTTCGTTTTCGAGTTATTAATGTTCATTTGACTCATTGTATCCCAGATAGCTGTCTGGTAGGGCCATACGTTCTCCCAGCACATCTTACAGGTGCTGTCTACAGGGACTTTATTCAGAACACCCTCCAAGACCTACTAGAAGATGTGCCCCTGCAAATAAGAAGAAACATGTGGGTTATGCATGATGGAGCTGTAACACATTTCAGTCTCTGTGTTCGAGATGCACTGGCAGATGACAGATGGATAGGTAGAGGAGGACCAGTTCCATGGCCTGCACGTTCCCCCGACCTCAATCCTTTGGTTTATTAACTCTGGGGACACCTTAAACAATTGGTCTATGCAGCAGATCACCCGGATGCAGAAACTCTTCATCGACGTGTCATGGAAGCCTGCGAAACCATTCGAAATCGTCAGGGAGTATTTGAAAGGGTGCGACAGTCCATGATTCGACGAGTGCATGCGTGTTTAGAAGCAAGAGGGGAATATTTCGAGCATATATTATGAGTTTATGTGTGGATGAGCTGCAATCACCTACGCTGTAAACTTTCATTAATAACTCGAAAACGAAGGATTTCCGGACATATGTTTATATGAACTTTTTTTTCTTGTTTTGGTGTAAGGAACATGTCCCTAAAGTTTGTAAAAGTATTTTTGAAACACCCTGTATATAGAAATAGCTTATCAACACTGAAAAAAGTATTTGTCATTTGTTCAAAATATGACCTTTTCGGAAATGAACACTTAGATGTTCAACATAATGATTGAATTGTAACGTATAATAAATGAACACATTAATTACTGAAAGACTCAATGAAATACTAGAAGAACGTCGCCAACATCTATCATTGCGATTAAAAACAGATGTATCATTAGTAGCGATATGTTTCTGTTCAAGTCAGAAGAGTCTCTAACAAGCCTTAGAGTAAACAGCATGAAGCTTTATGTTATTCAATGGTTTAATTACAATTTTCCGAATAATTCGGGGAATATACTGGATATTAAAATCTTTTATGAAAGCTAAATGCTTTCATTGTTCTTTTTTAATAATTAAATTTACTTTATTAACTTTTCGTTGTGTTGAAGCTTCTAATTTCTTTAATTCTGTAGTCATTTGACTTCAACGTATTTATATTACTTCATCCTAAAAGCTGCGGTTAAAAAAACGGGGCAAATAAATAAAATACCATCGTCTTTATTTTAGATTTTTAATAAGATTTAAAACCTTAAATTGTATAAAGGTCTTTAAATAAACCAACAATAAAAGAATGAAAACGAACCGTACATGTGAATAACTGCATTAAAAAAATAAAATTAATAAGAGAAGCAACTGTCTAAAATTCTGCAAAACTTTACAAAATTTAGACAAGGCATCTTATTTTCCTAATATCGTACTCTTAAGTTGTTTCAAATGTTGAAACAGACATATCTGTAAAGCACCAACCAAAATATCATCCAAGAGAAGAGAGAGATCAAGAGAATTTTTATGAATTTTTTTTCCTACGTTGGTAACTTTTTATATAAAGTGAGCCGCACAAAGGGCGATGGGTGGAAGATGGGTGGTGGTGTCTACTGCATCCGTTTGAGCCATTTCGAGCGTCGTCGTTTTCGTTTTGCAATGGGGTGGGGAGTAGAGGGTGTAGGGGGCCCTATGACGGATGGAGGATATGACGAGCGTTGAGATCCCACCAATCAATCTTCTCTAAATGCAATCCCGCATTGACAGCCCCAGGGCTCATCGCGTTTGTCAATTATTCAATGATTATGATTGGGTGAGACACTCTGCGTAGTAATCAATTGATCCTGAAGGTGGAGAGAGACAAAGGTGAGACGCCATTTCACCTCACAAAGCGAGAGGCAAATCGCAGAAATGGAGAGGGGGGTGGAATATAGAAGGAAATCAGGTGATTTTACATCCAAGCCACCATCCCTTGTCTGTCTGTGTGTCACCAAACAAAAGGCCATAAAGATCAATGGAAGATGATGGTAACAGTGGATGAATATCAGTGCATGATGGCGGCGTATCAAAATGACGATGGATGGATGAGGAGAGGGAGGGAAGGGGGGTAGTGGTGATGGTGGGGAGGGGGAACATTAAAGAGGGGGTAAAGCGCTCGAGATGACCTGAGGCCGGCCTGCGATGATTAGACTAATTGTGTTTTCCATCATTGAAAGCAAAGCAATCAATCGCGAAGCAAAGCCACCGTCGTTGCACACACTTTATCTCCCCCCCCCCTCCCTCCTTTTGCTCGAGGGCAAATGAACAGGGGGTAGGGAGAAGAATGGATGGAAATGATGGGGGCGGTAGACTCCCATGGCTTTGTTCCAGGCAATCTTCGTCGACGGAAGAAGAAGAGGAATCGCGCTGAGCCAAGAGGAAGGAGGAGGGGGAAAAACGACAACAGTCTCATCTAAAATTTTTCTCCTATAAGTAGACAAGAATTCCATCGGCATACCCATTGAAAATATAAATTTATATTATTAATGAATTATCTGAGGTATATAAAAATATTAAATCCAAATATAATATTGCTTTTTAAAATTTTATTAGTTATAAAATGGAATTGTCATATCTCCTACTCCCTCCAGATGGCTTTGATCCACTCTTGCACATGGAAGGAAGCGCACGAACTTTCTAAAATTACGAATTCTCCAAAAGAATTTTATCTACAGACAAAACAAACAGAAAAGTAGATGTGGCAGAAAACAGCTTATTCAGACCCCACAAGAATGAAAACGCAGCTGAATGTGTTTAAAGGCAAAAGCCATTTGAGGCAAATGTGAAGCAGATGGCCAGTTTAGGATTCATTTTTCTGAATCGACAAACGATACGGATGTTATCCCATCCAAAATTCCATTATTACACAATTACTTCAAAAGAGAACCGTAGACTAGGAATATTAAGAAACTTGATTTTGCCAATTTGTCATTAATATATTACTCCTCTATTATAAATTTTTCAAAATCTTATAAATTCCTAGGGATTTATTTCTCATATAATCTCTCCTACGATGCTCATATTACTGCTTTGTCAACTACTTTAAATCAAAAGCTCGGCCTTTTTTCCCGGCTCCATTTTTTACCCAAATACATCCTTATTCTTTTATATTTCACATTAATCCAATCTTCCCTTATTTATGGGCTCCAAATTTAAAACGTATCCATCGCATACAGAAGTGGTTTATACGAATTTTTATAATCTAAGGATAACCGACTCGGTATCTGACCTCTTTCCCACAGTAGGCATACTCCCAATTTTAAAATTATATTCGTTTCATTTAGCTATATCTATCTACAAAGGTCTAAATAATAAACTCGAGATTCCACTTCCCCAACATTTATTTTCCCCTAAACCTACCGGACCTTATAACTTAAGAAACAAAACCTCCTTTTTAAACCCGTTAGTTAAATTTTCCTACCAAAACAACAGTATTATCATTGCAGGCAGCAAATTATACTCACAACTTCCGCTAATAGTACGTTTGTCCCCTACCTTAGAAGTTTTCAAATCTAGACTAAAACATTCCTCCCTAACACTTTAATTCCCAATGTACTGTATTTATTTTGCAACGTATTTTATCTTTAATTGTGATTATGAATTTGAAAATCTAGTCAGGGACCTCACTCGTCGGCCATACGCCATACTGGTCTTGATTGGATTCTATGTACTCATCTTTGAAATAAATAAATAAATAAATAGTAATATATATAAGAGAGGGGGAGGGATTAGATAAAAAATCAATAGTGTAAATTTATTTATTATTTTATATGTTCATTTTGATTTACTGATTTATTTTATTCAATTAAAGGAGTTTATATATTTGCACTATTGATTAAGTTTAAGGCTGTCTAATTTATACAATCAATGAAAGTAACTTGTAATTTTTGGAAAATACTCCTAGATCGCATCTTTTCTCCCCAGTCTTTGCATTTATCTTGAATTCAAATCGACAATTTACAGCATATTAACTAGCAGTATTTAATAGTTTATATTAAAAAAAATTAATTATTTAAGAGCTAGTGAAGCCAAGCAAACGAGAATATTATTATTTATAATAAGATGTTATTTCACGTGGCATTTTGCAACAGTTCTCCAAACGTAGTCTCACTGCAAATCATTTCTCAACCTTTCTAACAATATTAAATTATATCATTATATTTAAAAAAAAAATTCGAATTAAATTGAAATTAAATTCTAATTTTATTCTACATATTCCTAAAACAGAAATTGAAATTGAAAAAATATTTAACCGTAAATTTTAAATATTTAACCGTAAAACACAAAAAGGGAAGAACAAAAAATTTAACCACATATTTGTTTTAAAGAGTGGCATCACTTTTAAAGGAATTGTTGGAACAGTTAATCTTCTCCTGAACCTGATTTGATCTTGCTATTTTTTTTTTTTTTGCTTAAAAATGTTTTTTTATTATTAAAAAAAATTAAATTTGATGTATATTTGTTTCAGAGGGTCATTCCACCAATTAACAAGCAAAAGAAATAAGGTGTTATATACTGATTATCATATTTTACCCCTAATAAAAATGGGCGTATGAAACATAACCGACGCGTTTTCATGCCTCTTAAAAATTTGGAAAACTAAACATTTCAAACAGCTTCAACTGTGATTCTATGCTAGATAAAAATACTCATAAAATTTTGTTCTCTTCTTCGATCCAAGTTAAATCTTCAAGAGTCCCCGTGGAGCAATTTTCACCATGAATTCTGTCTAAAAATTCACATTAATGTACGATTTTGCTCAAGATCCATCGCATGATGGTTCGAAGTTAATAGATATTTTAATCGGATAAAAAATCTTCTCAATTTGCCATACAGAGACAAAAGAGGAAAATGAAAAGGGGAAAATCATCGAAGCAAATCCTATGGGCACCCGTTCAACCGTTGCCGCCAGACAAACTTTTTATTTTTTTATGAACGTTTCATTATTTTAAACACGGTTCTCGTTGTTTTGTATCCGAAAGGAATTACAGGTTTGACAGTAGACAAAAAATATATATATTACAGTTTACTTCTGAAGAGTTTAAAGGACCACCATCATCGCATTCTCGGTTTAATTTTTCCTTAACTCCACGCGAAAAACAACAATTGTCTTATGACTAGTTTTCTGTGGGCATTTCTAATTACAACAGCATGCTAAGAAGAAATAATTATTTACCCCCAAGAAACAATTTTTAACAAAAGGGAAAAACAATTTTTATTTTTATTTTTAAAAAGCTACATCTGTTATTGAATGTGCGCTAAAATACAAGCGACTCTATAGGAAGTTAATTTTGCCAAGTATTAAAAGGCAATAAAAAATCAATAATAACAGGCTGCGACTCGACAATGTTTCAAATTATATGAAAAGTAATAATCTATTACGTAAGGAAAAAGTTTAAAACCTTTGTAGAGTTTGTTTTTTTAATTTAATAAAGTGTAGAGGGTAGCCTTTTGCTGATTAAAATAAATATAGACTGGTGGTCATAAAATTTACGGTTCAGTGTGTTTTTAAAGGCTTTCAAATACCCGAGAAGTACTTTTTAAAGAATTTTAACAATAAAAAGAACAATAAGAACTCTATAGGGAATGATTTTAACGAATCCCTCCCTTAGAAAAAAAAACGAATTTCTAAAATTATGAATTAATTAATATTTTGATTTTTTGAAAGTGTCAAAAGCTAACACCTATTTTTATTCCCACGATATAAATATTTGGTCAAAATCAGAAAATCATTTCTAGTGACAGTTTTTAAAAATTGCATATTTTTTTAAATTCTTGATATGTGTTTGTTTATCTTTAAAAATGATCTCTTAAGATCATATTTTCAGATGTGCAAACAGTATTTTGTGTAAGACTAGGTGCAATATGTAGTTGAAGGGTAGAATTCATGGGAGAATCTCCTAGCAGAAATCTTCAACTACTTGAAAGGTCAAATCAGAAATGAATGAACTGCTGTTACACATTGGGTTTTTTTTTTTATATTTTACAATATCAAATATACAAAAGTATAAAAATGTACTTTAAAACAAAGTCAACTTTACAACCAATAATATTGATTATTTTTTTCATTCGTTCTTAATCATTGATCGTCCCGTTCTGGTTAAGCTCAAAAATGTCTCATTGTGTAGGTCCCATGTGATATTTTTTAATATTCTTTAATACTCTTTGAAGAATATTTATTTTAAATACTGCACACTTGAAATATTGAAATTTTTATTTATTCTTCTTTCCTCGATCATAAAATAAACGTCTAATTTCTCCTCTTCTTCGCAGTATTGAACAATTTCAGTAACATTGTCGACGCATCACTTGGACGGTTGGTGTCGCGTACACTGTTCTGAAAGGGAATTTTTTAGCCTTACGAGGAAGCATCGTTATTCTGGTCTCAATACTATTAGAGCACAGATTTTCCCTCGCGCCATTTCACAGATAACGTAGGTAAACGGTGATGTAAAAATAGGGTTTTCTAATTTTTTACTATATTTAATTTTGCTGTGATCTATAATTGTCAATGTATGGAAATTTTTTCACTGTATAATGAAATAGAACCGCATTAGAGTCAACCTTAACTCTAAATCTGTTGAGCCAATTTTTGTTTGCACATGACATGGGACGACGACGAGGGCATTAAGGGTTATTATGCCCACCAGGTTCATCACGATTCTATATAGTCCTAAACTCTATTGATTTGATGTTCGGAGAAGTTGGAGGATACGTGCGATTATCATGTTGAAAGAAGTCGTTCATTCGATAAATCTAAAGGAGGCAGAATAAATGCAGTACATTTTTTAGAAGATCTTTCTTGAAAATCCGACTTGATTGCTCCTTCCCTATTACTGGTAGTATTTATAGTAGCCTAGGTTCAAATCCATGGCTATTCTAGACGATTGTTGATTGCCATGTGAGGACCTGTCAATTTCTACCATGCACTTCGTTCAATCGCAGATACGATGTCCTAAAAAACTGATGATTTTTAAAATGCAATAGCAGGCAAACGGCCACATTTTAAAGTTATTCTTGCAGAAAATTAATGGGTGAGGTAAGGAATTTGCATTAGTATTGCTGTAGGAAAGCGTGAAAATGGTGTATTCGTTAGAGGAAAGAATGTTTATTGTATTGGAAAACAATCGATTGGGTGAGAGCACAGCAGCGACAAAAAGGAGATTCCAGTGCAAATTTAATGCCAAGAACGGCACGCATCCTAATATAGTAAAAGACTTGTAGGAGAAATTTACACGAACCAGTAGAGTTACGCATTAGTTGGTGGGCATCGTTGGACATCCGTGAAGCCCGTTAAGAATGTCATTATGCGCAGTCCGAAAAGATCAGTCCGCAAAACACAAGGAAAAGTGCCAAAACAAATTTCTGACCGAGCTCTTTAATCTCCTGCAAGAATTAGCTTTAATAACTGTCACCGTTTGCCTGCTATTCCATTTTAAAAATCGTCAGTTCTTTATAGGACACTCTGCAGTTGCTCCATTATTGTTCTAGGAGTTTCGTGGCTGGGAATTTCAATGATATTCAACCTTTCAGCAATTATAAAGCGCTCAAATTTGGATAAATCTTGATGTGCAGCCATTATTACACTTAAACCATTCGTTTGGATGTACAGGGTGTCCACATGAAACTCCCTGATTTTAAATGTTAATTGTAAAGAAACTATTAGTCCTAGAGTTTTGCGGTTTGCGGTGTAAAGAAGAGCAACTCCAAAAATTTTGCTCGGCTCTCGTGACGCTCAACGAATTGACTTTTTTGGACTTCTAGCGAAGGCCTCCCTGATTTCGTCCACGTGGTTTCTTGCTCGAGCCAGGCTGTCGGTTAACATTTGCTGGCTAAAAACTTATCAAACCATGCTTTAATTGTCTTTACGTCTGCTGGCTCTCGTTCGTGCGTTCGTTTCAAATTCCTTTGGACGGTAATCGGAAATTTCGTTTTAGTATATGCTATTTCGTCACCACACACTGGGCTCTCTCTCTTATGCTGTTGTCATCTTTGCTAAATAGTTAAACAAACACATGCCAACAAAGAATACAAAACTTTTGGAGTTGCTCTTTATGACACCGCAAACTCAAATCTCTAGGACTAATAGCTTCCTTACAATTAACATTTGAAATCAGGGAGGTTTCATGTGGACACACTGGTCATTAAATGTGAGTAAAATGCAAGTGACGGCCAACTTCATAAATGTCACTATTTAGCGCATACACCTTTTATACCAGGAGAAATTTTTTAGATATTAGTTCCAAATTCGCTACAAAGGGAAGAGTTGGCACTAGAAATAGCAAAACCGCGAATGTCATACGGTAAAAAACATTTTAGAAAAGGAATCCGTGACAATTTTATATAAAAAATACACAAGAATCATTTATATTAGTATGAAATGATTCTCGGACGAAGTGAATGCGGCAAAAAGTGACTTTGACAAAAGGACGCATGACGAAAAGAATTGCTATCCAATATGGACTACGTTCTATATTTTTTTTTCAATTTTTGACAAGAACGAAATTTATATTGACTGTAAGGAAATTTGTTATTTTTTTTTTCGTTACTGTTTACTATTATTATAATCTAGTTGTGTAAATCCAATGCGGTCTTCTAAGTAAAAAATGCAGGAGACGGAAAAAATAAGCTAAATTGAAATAAAATAGAAAACATTTAAGCTAAAAGAGATAGGAACATAATCGTTATATAAAATGTTAAAATTTATATAATAATATTTAAACCAGCTATAATTCGACATTTCTTGCAAGGAATAACTTACATAAAGAAGACACGCATTCCGAAAAGAAATCTCTATGTTCCATATTATCAATATTAATTATTATTATCATTATTATTTATTCCTGTAAAGTTGAAAACGGAAAACATAATTATTCTAAAGTGATGAGATGATAATTTCCATATGAAAATCTATCCAGAAAGAGTCTCCAACTTTTGGTATCTACAAGAAATCTTCGTGAGTTTTACATCAAAGTATGGTCAAATACAAGTAACTTTCATTAAATTTAAAGTACATTCCATCTGTACATTAGTACTTTAATTTTTTATGGAAATTATCATATCATCATTTTAGAATAATTCTTATAAAGTGTTTTTAGTTCTACATGTATAAATACATGTTAAGAATTGAATTTTATACGATATTTTAATGAAAATTTATAGTTGGAAAATACATTCGATCGAATAGTTACATAGTATTTTTTTAATGCGAATATTTACTAATATATTGCTGTAAATGATTTTTCTTACTAATTACTTAATAAAAAACTTATATTTCATCCCAAACTTAAACTCTTGAATTAGCAACCTAACTGCATATTCTAAAGATTTAATCTAATGTGCACTCGCACTGAATTATTTTATACATGAGATTTTATATATTTTTGTATAAACTGACATTTTTCAAGCACTGTTCATATAAATCAAAAGAAAACTTATTGCACAAGAGAAATTGTTTGCTAACAGAAGGACAGAGGATATACTTATGGCACTAATTCATCGATTCCATATTCAATATCGAACGGTAGGAAAAACAATTTCCGATGGTCGATTAACTTTTTTTTCCCTCCTTCTCGTGCAATGACGTCACTTGGGTGCCCGGTGGGACCCACGTTTCTCTCATTAGGAAATGAAATTCCCAACATAAAACGATGCCGTGGGTCGGACCCTCCGTTTTACTTAGTGAAATGATGGAGAGGCAACAAGAAGGAAAAAAGTTTCGTTATAATAATAACCCCACTCGAGAGCCCGGTTTTATTTCTTTAGCTTTATATATAACACCAATATTTTTATATAAGCTATCCTCATTACTAAGATGGATTCTAACCATAAAGGCAGCCATCAACAGAAACCTGATTAAGAAAGTGATTAGCACCTTCTTAGACAGGTGGCCAATAAAAAATTGATTTATTTATGACATTCACTAAATGAAAATGCAATAGGCGAGGAAATAAACCTAAATCACGCCGTTTCAGTATTGCAATTAGTAATACATCATGTAGGCCATTAGCAAGCTCTATGTAGTGTCCCTTAAGAATTTACAGTAAGAGTTTATTATAATCAGATTTAATAAGAGCAATAAATAACATATGCTTAGGACATTTCAGCCAAGCAATCTATAAAACCCTCTATGTAGGCCTAGCATTTGAAGCGAATTTGAGTTTCCTTATTTTTAAACTTGACATTTATTAAAATAAGTGGCGCCATCTGTTACACGTATTTAACATTATAAAAAATTAAATATTAATTAGATTTCTTTTTTTCTCGTTATATAACAGTAGCTTTTCGTGATCAAATCCCCATCGAGGATATTAGTGACACTGAATGTTTAGAATGTGCCAGTTATTTCCTTCTCAATACAAATAAATGAGCTCTTACGCACTAAAGCTGCCAACTTGAATTAGAATAGCTGCTCTGCCATTTGGACTATCTTGTAATTTCTTAAGTCCGTAAGACAAGTTGACGCAACATTGATGTCCAATGTCCACGATAGCTCAGTTGATAAGAGGGACTTTTCGTGGTCCCTGGTTCGATCCTAAGTCAAGGAATTTTTCTTTTCGTTAATAAGTATCTCGAAGTAAATATATATTTCTAAATGATATAACTAGAACTTCCGAGTTATCTTTTTAGAAATTCAATAGAAAAACAATCACAGGCCGATTCTTGAGTTCGTTATTTTATTACACAGAACCTATGGAACATGTCATTAAACGGATATACATTTGTTCTGATGGCCACAACATTTTATTCGAATAGTTCCGAGCAAAGTTTGTTCTACACTTGGCCGTTAGGAGTACTGCAGCTTGGATATAATGTGCCGTGTTTGGACAGAATTAGCATATTCCACTGGGAAAGCCACCATCAGGCATTTCTAACACATGCAACTTACATTGTAGCCTACATTTATATTTGTCTGCTATAAACAGGATATTTTTGAAACCAGGGAGCACTTCTCAATCGCTATATATGAAAATTTAAAGCAATGTCTTAAGATGGCCACAGGATATTTCCTTGCTTTTTGGGCCGAGGCTATTCCCAAAGAAGGAAGATATTTAGTTTTCTAGATTAACTCTGACATAATTATATAGAAATCCCTAGGTCTGAACAGTAACATTGCGCATGAACAGTGTCCAAATACTCCGAGATTGCTTTGAACATATGGAAGGGGAAAAAAATGGAATTCCTGGTCGGCATCAAAATCTTCCCTGTAAAAATAATGGTTTATTCTTATAGATTTCACACTATTAATTCCAAATATGGCAATTAAATTGCTGTATCACGCACGTACCATTTTTTTTGGGGGGGGGAGGGGGGCAGCGGCAAAGTGAATCAAAATATGTTAGCGGGTTACTGCTGGACACTTCTACGGGAGACGCCAAAGGCGCAATAAAAGAGACAAAAGACAACAAAATGAGGTTTCATGAGACACTTCATTGATTTGTTAATAAGATGGTGCAAAATAATATCTTTATTCATATTTTCATTTTTATGTAAAATTGTAAATGAATATATTAGTCTTTTAATTGATAAAATATTAGTCTTTTTATTAACATAAAACTCTCTCTCTTAAAAATGGTACGTGATGGTATAATTTGGATGTCGTATTTAGATTTAGGAATGTTGCAGAGTTTTGAAAATTTATTAATACGAGGAGCATAAGTTTGTATGATTACAGCGTCGCATTTATACTTATGGAGGCTCTGGACGCAAATTCATTATGAGGCTGGCTTTTAGGCTTCTGTTATTTCCTTTAAAATGTGGCATCATACAGAATGATGTCCCAGCTTGTGTCTAATGCCCCTTATGGTAAATGCGGCCCTGTTCGTCTAACCAGGGACGAGAACTTAAGTGGTTAGAACATCTTGTCCTAGCAAGATGTAATTATACAGAAATCTATAAATATGCCCATGATGATGGATGCAAGACGGTAGGTCACACAAAAGAACATAGATTATCTCAGGAGTAAAGGAATATCGTTCCAATATTTGATGGCATTAAAGGGGAGAGACAAGAAAAGAGGAAACAACTTTTGGCAATTCGGATAAAAGATAACGAATCTTATATAATTATGGTATATAACAAACCAGTTATAAATAAAGTGCCGGATGGGACGAATTGAGGATTGTCTTGCAATACGTTTAGGATTACATATTTCAAAAATATAAATTTGAATATGAAATGAATTATTACGTCTAAGTTTTGCTTAAAAGTGGCATTCATACAAATAGTATAATTATTGCTACCGAACCTAGATAATACGCAGTAGCTGGCAGTAGATGCTGCTTATCATTCCATCTATACAAGTTATCTCATTCATCAACTTCTTTTCGTGACATGTACTTACACTTTATTGCAAGAAAGGAGATATATAGTTTAGGAATTAACATTCAAGGCTGAAATCGAACCCAAAAGTGATAATGCAAGTATAGTACGCAATTTGGCACAAATATTTTTGCGAAATTCATATTTTAATTTTATCTTCAGTTTATTAAGCATGGCGTTGTCTTTCTTCAATATAAAGTAGCCATTGCGAAAATTGTTATTTTGGGCATTGTAAAAAAAAAATGACAAAGCTTCGGGGAAAATACAAAATATGCACTTGTTATTATTTCCTTTATATGTGGGATTCAATTTTAACCATTATACATGTTACATGTATATGAATTCGTAAAGATTCTTCTATCATAAGAAGACATTTAACGGTCTTGCGTGACAACTCATTAGATAATAAGAAATAAAAAACAACAACTAATTATTAAACTTGTTAAAAATTGTTAAACTTGTTAAACTTAAATATTGTTAAATTGCTTGTTAAACTTAAGATTTTGAAAAAATTTCATGGCATGGAAGCCCACTATGGCAAAATGCTAGTGAATAAAGACTTCAAACCGATTATGGCATAGAGGAAGCCGTCAATAAGAGCGAAAGGGAAAGAGGCCGACGAGTGATCGGGCGCTGCACATTGCATGTACACGGAATCGCCAGCTTAAATCTTGACACATCACGGGAGGTTCAGTTGGCGGTCAGAGTTCAATCCCGTTCGGGTGAACCGTGACGGACAAAAATCTCCTCGCGTCAGTCCATTCACTAGCGAGAGCGCATGCGAGAAGATCGTCGTCTCCTTGGCACGCACGCAAGCGCAAGCGCCGCAAGCTGACAGCCATGACGGCTCAGCCGACAAGAACACGTTCGGCTCCGTCGGGCGCACCCTTGCAACGTTAGGCCTAAAGGCCCGACACCCGTTTGTTTTCCTTAAGGAAGGAAGGCGGCAACACACCGCCATCACTCATCGGTTTCCATAATGCGATCTTAGCACAAGTAAATTACGCATGAATCATGTATGAATTAACGAAGGGTTACAAATACCACTGTGTGTATGGTTCGTATTCACGCAAGATAAACGAGCATTTGACAGATTCAATCCATTTGCGAGGCCTGCTCTTCAGCTGTTGGCTCGTTATAATGGAAAAAAGCAGAAATGCGATTAATTTTAAACGAAAAAAATATATACAATTTCTAAAATTCTGTTCAAAATGAAAGAAATAATTACAAAGCAAATTATGAATTTAAGAATTAAAACACAATGAGAAAGTGGCATGCAACTCAACGAGGCAAACTAACAAAAAAAGAAGAAAAAAAACTACATCTAACCTACTACTCGATTATTGTCCGCATTATTATCAGTGTATGGTTGGTTAGTCGCATCTGCAGATTTTGTGAATTATGCGATAGCTCGTCCTTGTATGGAGGCTTTAACTTCTGGTAACAAAATTGCTAATTGCATATCTCAAATGGTTAATTCTTACACTGTAAACCTAAACGTATATCATATATATTCTTGTTGTTTGTTTTTAATTTGAAGTTCTTCTATCTTTGTATGTCAGAATACTTTCTAGTTGCAACATATTTTATATATCTCGGTATTCTGGCATATATGGGACGAAAAGTACCGTCAGATTATAGAGATTTTCGTATTATTAGGAAAAAATCGTAAAAAGAAATAAAATACTTCTAAGTTCAGATGAAACATATAAAACAGTGCTCCACCATTATACTTCATGAATCAACAGTATATATGGAATTGTTTTACATAATAAGTATATTATGTTATCTTACCTAATCTAACTTACCATCTGCTATACCTAACCTTTGTAAACATTCTAGTCAATTTATCCACAATTTGAGACTTCTATTGTTATCTATCTATTTTATACCTAACCTATCTAAACAATCTACATAATATGGCCTACCTAACCAAAAATATACTCCGTCCAATGAAAGATGAACTGTGCGTGGCCAGTTAAAATTCCGATTTCAATTATTAGACATTGTTTCAAAGTAAAATTAACAGTTTTAACAATAGCAATTGGAATTTAATTGAACTTGTCCAATTGCTCTTTCGTTAGATAGAATATAAGCTCTGTCTAAAAAATCCCATTGATTACAAATTACGTGATTCGTTCACAATTGCTTGCTTGGCATTGTTGATTTTGTATTCTATAATGAAGTATTGTTTTAAATGATAAACTTGAATGCACGTAAAATTGCTATTATATCACGCGATTTAAGCGGCATCGGTAAACTTCTTAGACACAGACCTAACCGACCTAATCTAACCAAACATAACCTAATCTAGAAAATCAAAATGCTGAAGAATAATTGCATTAAATATAAAATGACCATAAATAACATCAACAATAAAATTATAAAAATAAACTTATTGTGTTAATCTGCTCAAAAGTTATTTGAAGTATTTTAAATAACTTAACCTATGTTACTATGTATTTAAAGTTTACTAATGATCATTCTGATTTTGTCAGGGGGGGGGGGGCACACCATAAACGGTTGGTTTTTTTGTTTTTATTATTTTTATTTTTTTTTTTGCTTGTGAGTGGTTGTATAAGAGTTTAGCAAACCAAACGACTTCTTGTTATCACATTCAATTTTAGTCTTAAATGATATTATTGAACATGTTCCTAAGCTTTTTTTATTTTTTTAGTCTACGTTTTTATGATCGAACGTTTGTAAGAAATTCTTATGGAGATATGTCTAATGCATGTTTTCTGATTTTTGGTTATCCGTGATCCGATTATCATTAATAGTACATAATCGGCAGAAGGCTGTATTCCTATATTAAGGTCACGTTTTGACTCTCTCTCTCTCGTAGAATGGCTTAAATGATTATTGATATTCGTTAAAAGTTTTATATTAATAAAAATTACAGAGAACAAGCTTCTTTCGATTAAGAATTTTATACTTATTTAATAACAGATTCTAAGTTTTTTTTAATTCTTAACTGTTATTAAGTAGAATTATTCAATACTTAATATATAAGGAAATTTGTTTAATTGATATAGGAATAGAAATGATGTTTTATAGGAATCAGTGGAATTTTTTATGACATTGAGCTCCATTGAGTTAAGCAAATATAAACTCTCAGTACAAATTCAGGTTATTAATGATAATTCAGATTCCCTTATAACTGATAGCCAGCTGTTACTACAACGAAATATAGCAAAAAAATCAAATCGTCTATTGACTGCTAAATATATCTGGTTAAAGAGATGAGGAACGAGTTATTAACGGAAGTTCTGTTTTATTTTAATAACGACGGTTTGACACGCGATGCGTTGATGGACATTGAATGATTGTTTATGAGAAGGACACATTGGTTTAATAATAAAACATTACAAGCGTTGTTTTATTATTTGAATTAAAAATAGAAGAGAGAGAGAGATTTGTGAATTGACGGAACGCATATATTTGGTTTTCTATTTGTTGCCCCTCCAGAGTTTTGTGTCGATCCGTTTAGGGTTTCATCGTCTCCATTAACCCCCACTAATCTTTCTCACTTGTTTACCTCGTTTTAGCCCCCTACCCTCCTACCCACCCACCCCTACCCTCCTACCCTTATTCGTACTCACCGAGGGGCGCAATGGCCTGCTCCGCCTCCCGGGCACGAGGCGCCTCCCTGGCCATGATGGCGGCGATGGAGAAGTCGGTGGCGCGGAGGAGTCCCCTGGCCCCCGGCTGCTCATCCATGCTGCTGGTGCCGTCGGTTTTGTGGCGTTTTTCCTCGTGACACGCACTCGCCGTGGCCGTCGCTCGTACAAAAGTTTGTCGGTAACGCGCGTGACGCACATGCAACCCGGTGCCAGTGGTGCCTGTCGCTCGCTCGCTCACTCCGCGTGTATGTGGTGGTCCGCGTGCGTATGTGTATGTGTGTACGTGTGTGGTCGACGGAGGCGGAGGAGTAGGGAGGGCACGCGCGGGGGTGGGTGGAGAAAGGAGGGCACGAGCGCAACTTCACTCGTGCCTTCGGCGCTCTCTCTCTCTCCGTCGTCCTCTTTGGTCGCCAGTCGTCACCAGACGTCGCTACCTACCACGCTGACAAATGAGCGCTCGTCGAGAAGGCGGATCCACGGGCACGGCAATGGCGACGGGAGAAGGCGGGACTAGTGCCAAGAGAGGAGAGAGAGAAGTGGACAGGTGGCGGGCTCAGGTAAGTGGACCTCGTTGGCCGGGAACAACAGGTACACGTCGCTACGTCACCACCAAAAGTTGGTGCGCACGCAAACCACATTACACCTCCCCTCCCCCAATCATACACACACACATATACACAAGCACACAAACAGACTGGATGCGTCTGTGTTTGAATGTCTGTCCCTTTCTCATCTGCTATTTCTTTTCTCATTCCTCGCCGTCGTCGTCGTCGTCTTGTTGCTTTTGTTTGTTGTTGTGTTGGAAGGGAAAATGGAAATTTCTACCTGTCACGGGGAGGGCTCGCCTAGAGGGAAGACTCCCTTGACAACGCGGGGAGGCCGTGTTTATGGCTCCGTAATTCTTTATTGAGCGACAGGAGGCTGCAGGGTTCCTCGACCGCTCTCCTTTTAATTGGCCCGCTTAAAAACACCCCTTGATACTAATTGTGATTTAAATATTCCTGTTGGGAGTAAAAGTCATCCCTCTGACGTCGGAGCCAACAAATAAAGCGAGAGAGCGGCCTCCGCAAATTAAATGAATTTCTCAAAGTGGCTGTGTGGGGTTCCAGGCGGAAAAGCGAAAATGGCCATCACGCCCTTTCCCAAGAAACAGACACAGGACACACAAACAATAATTGGCCTAGAAGAAAAGAGCAAATTAAGTTTAAGCCGAGAATTAAAGTCAAAACTCTGCAATTGTTAAAAACTTCCAGTGACAATTTGACAATTTAAAACTCTCTCCAGTTTTTGGGGGGAAAGAAGCTTTAAATGATTAATGCGTGCTGCTGCTAATGCATCCTTAATGCATTAGGCAACAATGTTGGAAAATTCTTTAGAATTCTAAACTTAACCCAATCATATTTTCCTACTTTAAAACCAAAGTTACAGATTAAGACTGGAAAAAAATGAATAAGGAAGTACATTCTATTCCTAAATTAACCTTAATAATAAAAGTTCGTTAGATTTAATCTTAATATTTAAACATTTCAAACAGCATAGGTAGCCTGAGTATAAAGATGAGTACTAAGAATATATATAAACATAAAATTATTCTTAGACAATGGACGATGATACTGTAAGGGACAAATCACTACGAATTCTTCATTGAGAATTTCCTCAATTTTCTTATGAGCTTCCTTACTCTAACAATTTTCTTACTCATACTCCAGTGAGGAAACTCATATGACTCTAATAGCCATATCACGACTGGTTTCCTCACCTGAAGCTTCCTTATTAAGAATAGACTAATCTTGTAACGAAGTGTTTCTTATCTCAACGATGTCACACTCTTATTACTAAGGAAAGATTAGTTGAGGAAACTAATAGTCACATGGCCATAAGACTTATACATTTATATATGTATGGGTGTATTTCCATGAGAAATATTTATTCAGATATTGGCAATCAAATGCATTTCAAATGACTATTTTCATTAAGAGTTGCACTCGAAGTAAATGAAGCAACTAACATGTTCTCTGTCTTTTATTTATAGCAATAACATATTTGTTACATTGTACTGAGAATTTGTTATAAATTAGGTACATACGCAGAAATTTGTAATTTGTGCCTTCGAGTGCTATGCTTTTATTCTTTAATATGGGAAGCTATTTTAAAACAACCTGGCACATATGTTGACAAACATCAGAAAATGAATGAAAACGTAGCAATATTGGGCTTTACTCTTTCCAATGATGTAGCTTACATCCCCGTATGATTAAAATTCGAATTTATAGCAGGCAGTATCTGAAAATTTTTGTGCATTTCGAAACTCAGCAGCGTGTTGTCATCTATGGCGAACAGGTCGACGCTATCATCGAAAGGAATTTAATGCGCTTCAAAGAGAAATTCACGGCAATAATAAGTTATAAGCAGTCACGCATTACGGACAGTCTAAAGAAAAAGTTCATTATTTTTAAATTTGAGAAATTCAAAATCGGTTTATATCTGAAACTTTTCAGTACGTGATACATTAGCAAATAATTAACGCTCTTCATTCACGTAACCAAGTTTGATGTATTTAAGTTCTATTTTGAGAAACAGAGAGAGAGTGTTAATATAGAATAATTAAACACTTTAAATTAATATTAATTTGTAACCATTCTTGAAGGAGCAATATACCCATTACAATCTAGATGCTCACATCTGGTAAATTCGCTAAATCTTAAAATCATAAAAATAGTGAAGGACTCTGGTGCTCACATCATGAAGTAACTGAATACACTCTTGAACAAATTTGAAACAAATTACGAAGTTATTAGTTTATGGTAAAAACTCACAATACGTACATTAGTAACCGATATGACTTCTATTGTTAAGCAGCATTTGAAAATCAGCGCCTGAATGAGCTTCTCCAAAATCGTACAGTCCACACCACAAAGGTGAATTTAACATGGATCCCACAAATTCTCAATGGGATTTACGCCCAGAGAATTCCCTGGCCAATCAAGTACCTGTATTTGCTCCTCTGTCATGAATTTCTTCACCATTTTCGACGTGTGACAGGGGGCTAGATCTTGCGACAGTATCCCAGTACCGTCAGGATACCTCGTTTCCAACCCTGGAATAACTTTCTTTCTAAGAACCTCAGTATATATTGGCGAGCGCAACATTCCTTCTATTGGCTGCAGGCTTCCGACACCATCATTCATTCGAAAACAGTAAATTTCATGAATAAAGGGCTTTGTTTCAATTAATTTGCACAAAGGTGTAATTGTCACTTTTTTTGTATATGGAAACTTTAATAATCCAAATTTCTAAAATTTTATTTATTTATTTATTTATTTATTTATTTATTTATTTATTTATTTATTGTTGTGCACTCGTAGGGAGCAAGTACAGCAACAAAAAATCAAAGACAACAAAACTAAATAACACTGTTGGGCAAAAAAAAAAGTTCTCCCTGCAAAAAAAAAATGTGAATTAGATAGCTTTGACATTCCTAAATTTAATATGACATCCAAATAGCACCATCACATACCTTTTTTAAGAGAGAGAGAGAGAGTTTTATATTAATAAATCAATTAAAAGACTAATATATTCATTTACAATTCTACATAAAAATGAAAACATGAATAAAGGTATTATTTTGCACCATCTTATTTAAATACCATTTTATTCTCATGAAGCCTCATATTGTTGTCTTTTGTCTCTTGTATTGCGCTTTTGGAGTCTCCCGTAGAAGTGTCCAGCAGTAATCAGGTTTTCAAAATAGGGTATACAGCTTTTTAAATGTAAGGTGCAATATGATAACAGTAATAATAATAATAAACAAAACCTAATACCACGCGTTCAGAACTAATGTTTTAAAAAGCAATGTACTATTTTCACTTTAACGACAACCATTGTCCCCTCCCCCTCCACCAAAAAAAAAAAATGGTATGTGATATAGCAATTTAACTGCCATATTTGGCATTAGTAGTGTGAAATCTATAAGAATAAACCATTATTTTTACAGAGAGGATTTTGATGCCGACCAGTGTAATTTAACATTAACAATTGAAGCTATGTTGGAATCATAGATAATACAATTTTAACTGGCAGTTAAAATGATAACAAGAAAAATACAGGTCCCGGAAGTACAAGTTATCGTCATAATCGAATGGGTAGTATATTCCAGTATTCTATGGAATTATAATGGAATTATTTGGTAAGAAAATTTGATTTGCGGAATGGTACGATAATTTTTTGCATAATATGCAGACCGATATTTAGGTCCGATATTTAAATTTCATTTATACATAGCCAATAATGTATAAAATAAGCAAAATGCTCATTATATCGAAATACATTGGCAAACTCAGAAATAATACCAGTGCGTCTAATAGTTTCTGGAGTCGGTAAATTCATTGAGAACAATAGGTCCTGAGTAATCGTTATAAGAAGTTAAGAATTAGCGGTAGATTAGTTTTCGTAGTGCTCGCCCAAAAGACTACGCAATAACTCAGCTTTGGCACTATTGAAACATATGAATTGGCACATATCTCGGTATGAAAGGTATGATCGTAAATTATTTAGCACGTAAATATTCCGTTGCAAAGCGACCATAATTAGATCGACCTGCGCAGTGAACCCTAAATAGGTATCAAATATTATGCCAAGGATTTTGATATTATTATTAGATTTACACTTCGAAGTAATAAACATGGTAGTTTTATCTCGGTTGAGACACAATCTTCCTTGACTATACCAATAATAGGAATAATTAATATCTTCATATAGATTAGTAATTTCTTCCTTTTCGTGTTGGCCGAAAGTAGTATACAAGAAGTTGTCGTCTATATAGCCTACTAAATAATTATAAATAACATAATTGGTATATTCATTATCGTGTTAAAAAGTAGGATGCCAAAATTGTGTCCGTTATAAAAATGCTGGAGATGTATAGTCGTATGGTATAGCAGCATTTACTTTATAGCTTAAAATCTAATCTTTCATCAATTTCTGAATGCTGGTGATTTTCAAATAATCCCGATAAAACTGTAGCTAACAAGTCAGACAATGCTACTCCTCACGTCACTTTTGATTTCTCAATTATATTAATAAAAGAGTCACTTCCAATTATTTGAACTGCAATTTTTTTTTTCCAGCTGTAAAGCCCATTGTTGATTTTTGGGACGGAGCGGCGTAAGCTGGTAAGGGGCGATGATATCAGTGACGCCTAGTGAGAGAACTCGTCTTCAGGAAACCTTTCCGTCCCCCCTTATCCCCCAATATCCTCTCTGTCTAATTGTGTTACCGTCCAACAAGTAGGGGATAAAAAGACGATGTGGGTGGGCGGGAAGGTGGAATGCCGTGACAAGAGGTGACACGCAAAATGACAGATGGCGCTAATCTGGACAGGGATGTCAAAGAGAACTTCCCCTCCTTCCACTACACACAACACATTCTTCCATTATGAACTCACTAGGCATGCGCAGAAACAACCGACGACTTCGTTTCTCTTTCTATTTTTTTTAATATTTTTTCCCTTCCATGTGGGGGTACGCATGCTTTTGCGCATGTGTGGCGACGAGTTCTTCCCCTTACTTCATCAGCATGATGGGGGCCTCTCTCTGTTTCTCTCTCTCTCTCTCTATTCTTTTTTCTTTTTTTAAAGAAAAAATTCTTTTCATATTGCGCTGAAAAGAAAATAGATTTTCTTCTTAATGTCAACGGACAAGAATTTTTATTAAAAACAGGAACAGCGCCAGTGAAGATCCTGACAAAAGGAGAAGAAAAAAAAGGAAAATAAGAAAAGGAAAAAGAAAAATACCACTCAGTCTCATTTGGCTTCGTGAATGAATAAAACATTTAGGGTATGTTTAAAAATAAATATAAACAAAAATATAGAAATATAAAAACACTTTCTCTAATGTGTTCCTCAAAGTAACAGGACGTTATTTGTTTATTGACCATAAACTTCGTCACTCAACGTCTGCGTTCTTGAAGTTTTTCCTTCAAACGTTTCACTTAACTCTCTTTTATAAACATTAATATACTCTCCTTAATATCGCTTTTCCTCAATCTGCTATATGTGAAATATTCTTACTAATTTACGGGCCAGTATTAATCACTTTGTGGTATTAAGATCGACATAAAACTGTCTCTCCGTTTCATATTGTTCCGTAAATGTTGGGTAGACAGTTAAAATTATTTTATCAACTAACACAAAGCCATATATAATGGAATTTAGCGCTTTATCTATGCCCAAGAAAGCGATTGCTACATTATATAAAGCAATTATTTAAAACCTTAGAAGATAAAAATTACAAATTATGATTTTTATAAAGAGAAACATACTAAAATATAGTTAATTAGAATACGAAAACTTGATTTAAGAAATAAAGATTACAACGTACACTTGGAAAATAAAATAAATATTTAGGTTTAAATTTGAATAATACAGAATATTATTAGCTTATATTTTAATAGTCCAATGAAAATTTATCATATTTTTCTAAGGTATTACTGTACTTCAAAACGAACAAAAAAAATTAAACCTGTAAGGTTCAATATTACAGGTTGAACTCTTTTGAAACTCACAATAAACAAACGTAACATAATGACGTAAACAAACGCTTAATAAATCACAATTTAATATCATTAGCACAATATCTTTATAAGATTTATTTGTAAATATAAAGGCAAAGTAAAAAGAAAATAAATATAGGCCACCCAAGTAAGCAATACGTGATGTTTTAATATAGCTGACGCGTTTCATATCAGAGAGCTAGGTTTGATTAGGACATAAATTTATAAAAAGAGCTTTACTAGACTTTACAATAAGGGTTTATTTAATAAAGAATATTATAACGTATTTGGAGAAAAAATACCCACAAATATATTTTCAAGGAAGTTAATAACATCATTACTGAATTTGCGAAGTCGGTCATTCTGTTGCCATTTCGGATAGAGCATCAAAAAGCAATTAAAAGTTATAACAGACACACATGACCTATCTATTCGGGAATATGGTCAAAATGGCGTCCGAAGTTTGGTTATCTATGCTTTAACTGCTATTTTAGCCATGTTTCCGAATAGTTAGGGCATATGTGATTTCATAACTTTTACTTACTTTTTGATGCTCTCTCCGAATCTGAAATTAAAATCAAAATAATTCAAAAAAAATTGGCAACAGAACGGCCGACTTCGCAAATAATGTAATGATATTTTTACAGGTTTGCGGTTTTAACATCGTTCTAACAATACAGTACCAAATATTCTTAACTGATTAATATTACGAAATTAATAAACTAAACTAATGAAACTACACCAAAACATTAATTATAATATTACACACAAATTAAGTTTTACTGACTCCTCGCTTTGCTGCCGCTCGGGCTTTTCCATGGATATCTGACCTAAGATTCGACAAATAGGTTCCAGCCATGTTTTTCAGTGTTTTAACGAACCTTTTTCTCAAATTCTGTGTTCTATCCACTCTCGTACGCTAAACCTTTCTGGTTAGCCTAGAAGTCTTCTATTGGAAGCAGCTGAGGAACATTTGGAGGATTGTTTTCCTGTGGGACATAGCGAATGCCCAATCCATCAAGCTTGGCTCTGCTGTAGGCTGCTAAGTGGTAGGATGCTAAATCGGCCAAAAGATGCAACCTTGATTAACAAGATAATATTTTGAATACACGGCCATAATCGTTTCTCCGTGTAGTTTTGGCGTTAAGACCCCCCTTCAAAGGCTTGGAAAAAGGTTCTGACCGATATTTGCGACCAACTGCTAACCACAGCAAGAATTTTGGTCCAAATTATTTTTCCGTATGGTAGCGTTGATTATCCTGTGGTTGGGAACCTTCCTTAACAAAGTAGTGAGTGCGTTTTGGCGATTTAAAAGAATAATAAATTTCATCGTCCATGATGACATCTGAAAATCGCTTACGCTATGTTTTTGCCTGTTTTAAAGAAACTTAAGGGACCTGCTGTTGTTTCTTTTTCACGTATCCCAAGTCCTCAGTTATTCTTTTCATAGTATTGTCTGAAGTGTTAAATTTTTCGCTTTCCATGTAATGTGAGCCCACTTTCGTTTCCAAGAGTGTCTTCAGCGAACGCTGTTCATTTTGAAAAAGTTCCACCCGCTTTCGTCCCGATCCCCGTTTTCTTTCAGTTTCCTGTCCATTCTCTAGTACAACAATTTTCGACCAGTGTCCCGTGAGAGGATTTAAGCGTGCCGCGAAAATTTTAATAAACATAAAAAATAACATTGTAAGAATTTTATTATTTTAATTAAATAAGTCGATTTGTTTGTATTAATTACGAAACCCTAAAAAGTATACTCCTTTTTATAGTATTTATGTGTGCCGCGGAAGTATGTATAGGTACAAGTGTGCCGTGAGAGAAAAAAGGTTGAGTAACGCTGCTGTAGTATTTAAAAATCCACCTGCGCTTGAAGCCTTGCCCTTTCAGATTTCTTCATTTCAAGGTGCAGAGAAACATAATACTCTACTTTTTTTCTATCATCTTCCAGTTTACAGCATGCCATCAATTAAAATATTTTGTAAATTTAGGAAAGCTGATATCGTGTTGTCCATTAGGAAATGTTCTATCGTGAAACGCGCTTGCTATTATGATTCAACCTGCGTGATTTAATTTGTGTGAAAACTTTGTGCACGTTTTCCTCATATAAATTGCTTAAGGATGATTTTGAAAAATTGATTTGAAAATTAAAATACCGTGCTCTTTAGTTCATGCACTGAATTTTATCACTAAAGATAATTATAAATGTAATATAATTTTATTAGAAGTTACTTGCATAACATTAGCATAGATATAATGATTAAAAATACATGTATTTCATGTACATATTAGATTCTTTGTATTTTCGGATTTTGGCCATTTTTCTGGGTTTATGTAAGGTGATCAACTGTGCATTTATGTAAGGTAATCAGACTCCCGATTTTGCCGATACGGTGCTGATTTTTCACCCGTTGTTCCGTTTTTAAAGGTAAATCGGGACGCTTTTCTGTCCCGACTGTCCCCATTTATATAAAAATTCCTCCAAGATATAGCGGGAAGAGATTCCTTCCTTCGCATTCTCCTGACACGAAGACCAATGGATCGGATGTCTCGTCTCTCCTCAGAGATCAATGAGTCAGACGAATGCGCCAGTTCCGTCCGATGTATGTTTTCGCTAACGCTGTGACTACGTCCAGGATAAAAGCGTAACTTCCACTACCGTGAACGAAAAGCGTACTCGATGAACTTGTACGTAGTCACAGATTTTCGCTAAAATTTTCGTTATGTTTTCGCAGAGTGTTCGGCTTCATCATAGATTTTAAGGAAACTAAGATACTAAGATTATATACACTATTAAGAAAAAAAAATTAAAATTAAAAATTAAAAAAATTAAATAGAAATTTTCATTCTCAAAGATTAAAACTAGAAAGCTTATTAAAACATTTTTCGAAGTTTTCCCCCTCAAAAATTTTTTGTATTCTGAGAAATAGTATTCTCTGATTTCATCTTCAATGTTGATGACAAACAACTTCACCGTCTTTAATCTCATTTAATTTACTTCCTTGGGTAAAAGCCACTTGAGTTTGCGGGAAATGCTGCAGTAGGAGGAGGAGGAGCAGACAGTTAGATACACACTTTTAAAACTCGCCAAAGTTTATTGCTTTAGTTTTTTAATAGCTTTTTTTGAATATTTCGTTCTGTCCATCAAGTTGTCCCGAAATTCAATTTTATGTTCACCCATAAGTATGAGGGTTGCCCAAATGCAAAGTAGACGCATCCCATAGGTCATAACTACAGCAGCGACAACAGCGCTCTAGTGAAGGATGTGCTAGTAGATTCCAGACGTGTACAGGATTGCATAAATTGCGACTACACCTCCTGTTTGTGTGTATCCAATTAACATTAGAAGAAGGAGGTGTAAAAATGGATGTTTCCAGGGAAGGTGATGTTAACCTGTTTCTTCGATCTCCGTGGTCCAGTGCTGATTGATTTTCTACCAAAGAAATACATCATCGATTCTCCATAGTATTGCAGTACTCTCAAGTAATTCGGCAATGAATCAAAAATAAACGCCCAGGTCTTCTCTCACAACAGGTGGTCCTTCTGCACGACAATGCTCCCTCCTACGTCTCCCGTTAAATCACCATGCTGTTACAGAAATTCCGGTGGGAAATCTTGGAACATCCTGCCTACAGCCCAGACTTGTCACCATGTGATTGCCACATCTTTTATTGCAAGAAGACATTGCAAGGGAAATGTTTCAGTTCGGACGAAAACGTGAAGGATGCAGTGAAAGATTTTTTCAAAAGACAACCACAATCCTTCTATGCCAAGTTAAATGACCTCCTGTTATATAAACGACGGGACCGATGCTTCAAGAAAACATGGTGATTACTTTTAAGTTTCAAATAAAGGTATTACATATCCAGAACGTATCCACTTTTCATTTGGGCAAGCCTTATGCATTATTATAAGTAATTATAATGCATAATTGACTTTGGAGACAACGACCTACCCTTTCAGCAGAATGCACTCAAGAAAACATGGATTACGCAGGTGCATCCGAGTCATCGCCTTGGATGTACAGCATGGAAAAGCATCACAGCTGAGTCCAAAATACTGTTGTACCTGTATCAGCCACTATCTAGGATCGAAGAACAGAGAAATATACTTCATATTCTAATGTCTAGTTGCCATTCATTTTCGTGGTTACTTAAGTCAAAAATTATAATTTTTTTTTCACGGGGAACAAAGAATATCAAATTCCGTCATATCAAACATCAAAGAATAAGCCTAATACACTCTTAATATCGGTAAGAGTAAAACTTCTTCGCAAATACCGTTTTATGTAGTCTAAATTCCTCAAATTTTGATGATTGTTGACGATAATAATGTCGATGTTTAAAATAGAAAACTTAAACGAAAACTTGCCATATCGAATCTTTACGCTTTAAGCGCATTTTAATGCATTTGAAATTTTAAAAATTCTACTCTGCCTTTACCATGGAGGATTTACTAGGGCCATTCCATAAATAATGCACATAATTGTTTGTTTACATAAATGTTTTTTTTTTTAATATTTCTTTATAATCCTTCAAGATAGTTTCCCTGTTTTTCAATGAACGAGTCTCACCGTCTGGGAAACTTTATTATTCCATCCAAGACACCATCTCTGTTCATCTATCAAATGGCTCGGATAACGGTGGCAGAAGATCTTCCTGAGAAGGTTGTTTTAACTTTGGGAATAAGTCAAAATCTGGTGGACTGGAATCCGGACTGTAGGTAACAGATAGTATTACCAAATACTCTGCTACGTAAGATGCGCACGTCATTTGCCTAATTTGAGCATTTTGCACGCGCATAGTATCGATAATTGTACAGAAAATTCAATCTGAAGTGAAATTTTCTCTTAGAATATTTGGAACGCGTGACCATCCGACTCTTGGCTGCGTTTTCGTTGAAGATAAATAAACTATCATTCGATGACAGCATCGAGTAGTTCGGTTCAGACAACAATGTTAGTGATTTACGAAAAGCATTCAAAAACTTATTTACAAATTCGAGAGACACCGCTGAAAAGAGGAAACATCAATGTTGTGGCCTTTTCACTCAGTTTGACGCTATGCGTAAAAGTTGCAAAGGCCCGTGCTAAAAACTAAAAAATTTGCCCATTTACTAGGCCTGTACGGCTTATAATGAGTGAAGGCAACAATTACTTAGCCATATCCTATTTCAAAAGCCATTTCTTGTAGTAATGCTAAGAATTACGTTGTGTTTAAAATTGCGATGGTGATAATTTAAAAATTCACATATAAACAAAATCAGAAGAAAATTCCGTAGTGGTATTTGCTCGAAGCAAAAATATGTAATTCTCCTGAATTCTTTTTTTTACCTCGTTCATCGTTGAATGTCATTGTCAGCAACGCTAAATACTAGGTAAACACAAAAATTCCTACCGTTTTTAATTCCAAAAAACAAAATGATGTACACAAAAAATAGTGTATCGCTAGTCCCCAAAGTAATCTCCATTGACATCTAGCACCTTCTGCCGACGTGTCTCCAGTTGACCAAACTCCTGGCTGTAAAACTTGCCGGTCTTGGACTCAAAGAAGTCCGTGGGTGCTTTTTCCAGATCTGTATCATTGGTGTAGGATTTTCCACGAAGATGGTTGTCCAGAGAATGGAAAAGGTGTGATAATCCGTCGGAGGAAGAACTGGTGGGTAAGGTGGATGACACAAAATTTCCCAGCCAAGCCGCTCTATGGTTTCCCTGGCCATCCGCGCCACATGTGGCCAGGCATTGTCATGAAGGAAGAGTACCCCTTTCCGATTCAACAATGCTGGCTCTTTCTGCTGCAATGCCTGTTGCACACGCTCCAAATGCTAGGATTACAGGTTCCCAGTGATGGTTTGGCCAGTTGATAGCAGCTCGTAGTGAACCATTTGGCGTCTAGTCCACCAGACACACTAGACTACGGGATTCATCAGAAATGGAAAATTTTCCCGACCTGAATTTCTGGAACCAATGCCTTGCGGTGCGTTCATTCACAGCATCATCCCCAAACGCAAGACACATTCGGCGACTTGATGCTGTTGCTGACAAGCCCACCTTGAAGTCATAAAGCAAACAACACCTAACCATCTCCTTCGATACCTCCATTTGTCTTCATCGGCCTCGGTGGCTCAGTGGTTGCGTGATTACCTCTGATGCCCGAGGACGCGGGTTCGATCCCGGCCGAGGACGACGAGGATTTTTTCAGGGGGAAAATCCTGAGATCACGCACTTCCTTCGGAAGGGAAGTAAAGCCGTTGGTCCCGTGTAGTCGTTTGCCGGCTGCACGTTAAAGAAACCTTGCGAGGCAAAATGTGCGGCCCCTATAACGCCGTCCTGAAATGGCCATAGTAGTTGTAAAGGACGTTAATACCAAATAAACCAAACCAACCAAACCATTTGTCTTCACTTCTGCACGAGATGTGATTGATGTGAATGCCCAACAGATATGCCTTGTATTTAAACAGGCTAACTTTGCTGCTCCCCCCTGACAGATTTTGGACCACGCTGTACACTCATTTGCATGTCTTCTATCAATTCCTTTTATGGCAAATTAAAAACGGCAAGAACTTTTGTGGTTACCTAGTAAAAGGAGGTACAAAAATAACCAAGGAGAAAAGTCTATTCCATATTTTTGTCACTTGAAGGTGATTGAGTTACAATCGAAAAGGTTAGTAAATGAAATCTACAATGAACTTTCTTTGTTACTTCATTGGTAAAATTTTCTTTGACTATTTTTAAAAAAACTCATAATCGGTAACTGATGATGAGTGAAATACTCGAAAACGTTTCTATTTTATTTAATTTACTAGTAAAAAAATACCCTCATACGACGGTGCCACAACAGGTGAATATGTAAATTCGATTTTAATTATAAAAATTTCGTCTGTGGTAGGGCTGTGATAATTGACAGGGCTTCCAATAGTAAATAAATCGCTGTCAATATGAAAGCGATGCTGAAAATGTTTTTTTACTTACAGTTAGTTTACAAATCTGCTTATCCGTTAAGGTCGTAGGGGCAGCTCTCGAGATTTTCCGCCATCAGGCGCATGTGCTCAATGGTAATACCCAAGCGACTCGAACCCAGATGCTCTATATAGTCTAGTTACCTAGTTCTAGACCGACCCCTTGGTCTCTTATGTGACACCGACTTGGAAAATAGCACCTGTCTAAAGAGAATCCGCATCCGTTTGCCGCATCCGTATATGTGGCCATACCGAAGCAAGTGAGCCCTCTCAATGCGGAGAAGTAGCGGCTCAACATCTAAAGACTGCCTAATATTTATTTATGCTGAGCATTCTTTCTAGTAGGGAACACCAGCCGAAGTTCCCAGGATCTCATTTCGGCACTCCTTCGGTCATTACCCAAGACTCATGACCATAGATGAGAATGGGGACAAAGATGGATTTGAAACAGACAGCTTGGCTTTCTTTTCTAGCTCAAGTTTGTTAAATGGATCATCACAGTTCGCGTCAGACACAGCTTGCTTTTGATTTTATTCAAAAGCCCGGCATACGACGGTTACTGCAACAGTGGAAATAAAAATAATTTGATCTGTGACAGGACTGTGATAATTGACAGGACTGGGATAATTGAAAATTTTGCCAATAGTAAAAAAGTCGCTGTCAGTAGGAGAGGGATGCTAACACAATGTTTCCTGTAACAATGTGACAAAGTCACAACTGTCAATTTGACATTTAAAGCCTAACACAAAAGCCCATCTACAACTATTATATGTAAACTTTGCTCTTCAGTGAAAATGACTCGTCCGTCTCCTTTTTACCTCCCTCGTTGCTCAAATGTCCTCGGCAGACTGTTTTGGGGGCATATTGCCCGACCAATATATTTAAAAATTAAAAAAAAATAAGTATACATATTAAATGAATACTATAAATTGAGAAGACATAATGTTATTTGCTTTTGATTTTATTCTATTGGACTTTTTTTCTATTTTATGACTTTTCCTTTTTATTAATTTATTCAACTGAAAAATTATTATTATTACCAGCCACATTTAACGTATAACATAAAATGTAAAAACTAATGTTACCTACTTGTGACTTGAATTATTAATCAATTTCAAAATTTTATGTGAATGTTATTATTTTCTTGAAAATTAAGAAATGAGAATTGCATACATGGTATTGAATTTCGTAATTTAGAATAGCTAAATTACCTACTTAGGATTTAATTTATTTATTTATTTTAGTGCTAATTTTAAATGTCAATAGACGCATATAGTTAAATCTATGACGACAAGATATTTTTGGACTGTAGCCTACAAAAAAAGATAAGATTTTTTTAATAGACTTTTTCGTCGGCTGCGATTTTGGTATTTTAACAATCAGTGTTTTTTTCACTTGTTGGAAACATTGAAGATTGTATTGTTGCTCGTCACTATGGAAATGGGCATGGAGCAGGAGGAGTTAGCATTTTATATATAAGATTTGTTTGAATGGCCTACTATTTACAATTGTTTTGAAACTTTCTCTATCTTGGAATCAAAAATGGACTGAATATAATAAAAAGAATCTTGAAGGATTCAACCCATCAAGTAAGTCATTATTCCACCAACACAACAAAATAACACTGGCCATCCATTCCACCAGGTTTTAAATACAGGGTGATCCAAATATCAGGAAAAACTTTAAAACTCAACAAGAAATAATCCTTCCGAGGAAAGTATAGGAAAGTAGCGGGAGCCCTGGTTTATCTATTTTTATTCCTTCATCTGCGCATTTTTTACCTCCCAATTTTTTATTTATCAAAAAATTAATTTTCTCTAACGTAGTAATTAGAAATTATAAAAGAATCCTATCTTCTTTCCTTTCTCATCATTTTCGATTACTATGGTATATGTTGCCATAGTTCTAAAGACTGCCACCCCCACAACTCCGATTCCACTGGGAAAATTTGGCCCAAACTTCATATTAATGTAGATTTTGCTAAGAGGAATCTGCATATCGAATTTCACTCCTTTATATACTTAAATACCATACAAGTCACTTGGTCCCCTCTAACTCCCACCGCCGTAATTTCGACCTGAGTGAGCCAATGAAAACCAAACTAAATAGTGAAGGTGAACATGCCCATAGTAAGCTACATTCCAGGGGGTGGCCGTGGCCTGGTTGTCTCGTCGGTTGGCTTGCCAATCGATGGAGTTCAGCAACTTCAGGCGCGGCCAGCTGCTGGTTGGGTGACGGCCTGGGCTTGAGGGCCACCGCTGGCGGGACAGCTATTTGGGGCGCGGCTGTTGGGGGACTTTGGTCTGACCCATTTGCCGATTGACCATAGCTGGTGTTCCAGCAGTTGGTGACAGCCTCTGGTTCGTTTATCCCCAGCAGCTTTTCCATCATGAAACCCCCCGTGCTTCGGAGGGCACGTTAAGCCGTCGGTCCCGACTGCTACTGTCATCTCGTAGCAGTCGTTATTAATGGGATGGCGCAAAACTCCCTCTGTACCAGATAAGATAAGCTACATTCCAAATTTCAACCTTCTACCTCAAAAAATGCAAAAATTCTGAAGGGGAAAGACGGACTGACGAACGAACGGACAGACACATTCTAAAACCAATAAGTAGCTCCATTTTACCGCTACTTAATAAAGGGGTCATAATTTGTTCAAGAATTATAGTATTTAAATTTCAATTATTCTCATTATTTGAAAACAAAAACTTATTGGAGTAATAAATTCGTAGAGGGTGGATAATTCAAATGAACGAGGAATTTACATTTTAAACGGGTTGAACTAGTTTTATTAATTTGATTTAATTTTATTAAATTTTGCTAATTGAACAGCTGGGAAGTAAACTAAATTATAAACGGAAAGCTGATGTAGGAGGATTTTTTCATGTCATTAATAATTAAGTAGAGAAAAATAGCAAGAAATTAATCCTCCCGAGGAAGGTATAATAGCTTTTAATTATAATTATTTTAACTAATTTTTAGCTTTTAATTTGTTAAATTTAACGAGCCTTTTTTAAAAATATTAATATAGTTAAAGATAATAAACCGTTAATTTTTTTTAATAATATTTTTTATTTGATGTAATCCAATACGTCCATCTAGGGCCTGTATGGCCAGAGGCCGACGAGTTGGGTCCCTGGATGAGCCTGGATTAACGACTGCTGTATGATGGTCGCAGCAGCGGGGAAGGGGGATCACCCATCCAGTGACTAGCCGTGTCTGGTCTTAGCCTTAACTTCACAAAAGTTGTGTTTTAGTGAAAGCCCACCAGGCCACGGCCTCCCCAGATTATAAAATAAATTACCCCTCGATTCTACAGCATAAACTCCATTCCTGGTGAACTGGGCTTCATCTGTCCACAACACCTCATGAATGAAGTTTGGATTGTCATCCAGGCAGGTAAGTAAACAGTTGCAGAAGGCGGCCCTAGCAACATAATCCAATGGCAGTAACTCCTGGTGACAATGAATATGGTATGGGTGAAAATGATGTGCGTGTAGAATGTTGAGAACAGTTCTCTGATGGCACCCAACATCTGCAACAATTGCTCTGCTGCTTGTGTGGGGATTTGCAGCAACTGCAGCCAGAACTAGTGTTGTTGTATCCTCGTCGCCTTGTACCCTTGGTCGTCCTCGTTCTGCATTAACATTTCCTGTAGCCTCGAATCTTTGAATAATGTGACGCATTGTTTGACGAGATGGATGGCGTTCGTTGGCGTTCGATACAACCTAACTGCAGCATGTAGGTTTCTCCTTGCCTCTCCGAAGCAGAAGATCATGTTGACCATTTCCGGAACCGTGTAGCTTGCCAACCTGGAATTGTTCTGTCTTCTGTGTGCTGAAACATGCCTTTTATTTGCTTTTCTGCATGAAAGTGAATGTGAGTGTGGTAATTTATGTTAATTTTTTGATTTGCATGCTTTACATGGTGGAAATATCAACATTCAGTTTTCCTTGTGCAGTGTGACTGTTTGTAAGATACAAAGAGTTCACCACGTGATTGTGGGTGATTGGTTGGTCCGATTTGGATGATTTTTTTTTGTTTTGTTTGTTTTTTTATGCTGAACAAGTATGCAATTGGGTTTTTTTCTCTATCCCTTACGGTTTTTGAGATAAATTTTGAATGTCCTAATTTGCATATTTGGGATGATGAAAAGTGCACCATGGGATAGGCCACCCACAACTTCCTATTCATTGGATTCATCAAAATTGACATATCTGCTTCGGTTCAAAAAATAAAAGGGGGGTTCAGACTTTTGTATTCACCCTGTATACATATCTATCAAATGTAACGGAAATATGGTAAACATAAACATTTAATTTGCCACGCTATTTATTATTTGCTAAGTTAGTAACAATGACCACTGTGCGACGTCAAAGTTGCAGTGGGTATTCTTTAATCAATGCGACACTCAATAAGTCTATAGCAAATGTTCACAGTGGCCCCTTTCTCCTGTTTGCACAAACGAACGCGACGGCACATATTCTTGGTAACGCATTGCATCACTGTTATTGCGGGACGTTATTGCAATACACATTCGAACAATTTGTAGAGACGTTAGATGATACTGAATGCAGACAATGTTATTATCAACAGGACGGAGCTACAACTCACACAGCCCGAATTTCAATGGAAGGAGTGCAATCTGTTTTTGAGGATAGAGTAATTTCTTAGGAAATCTGGCCACATCGTTCACCGGACCTGACTTCTCCGCATTATTTCCTATAGGGCTATTTAAAAGGTCGGGTGTATGCCAACGATCCACACACTCTAGACAATCTGAAAGCAAACATTAGCTCAGAAATTCTTGCCATTTCGAAAGACATGTTTCAATGAGTTTCCGAGAAAATGTGTCATCGCGTTCGTTTGTACGAGCAGAAGAATGGAGGCCAGTTTGAGCATTTACTGTAGGCTCAATCAGTGTTGCATTGATTAAAGAATATCCACTGAAAATTTGACGTCGGTATGTTTAATGGTTTTCATTTACATATACTGTATATCTTTAGGTGAATTGACGTTTGGATCACGCTATATAACTTAAAGACTTTATATGAACTATAATATATTAAAAAGGTGGTTAATAGCATATCACAAATGCAACGATATCACAAAAGTCGCTTGTATTTATTATTATTATTACTGTATTATTAAATTGACAAATTACACACACGACTATCAAAAGTAAGTAATCAATTATTTAAAATTAAATTTCCAATATCAATGTTAGAAGTGTATGAATTTCTATCGAGAGACGGGAGAGAGTACATTAAACTCGATGGTCAGCAGGGGGAAGAACCAACGAGATCGTGAAGAATTTTCCCCAAGTCAAAAATCTGTTTACGAGGGAGGAAAATAATTGCTCACATCCATCCATCTCCCACTTGTTGTGTTTTCGTATTCAAAAAGCCAATTAACGTGTTTCACAATGTAGTCGTAGCAATAAGGAAGTTGGCTCGTTGTGGTGGTTGCGCTAATGACGGCTCCCCACTTGTGTGGAAAACCCCCATTGTCTCCAGCATAATAAGTTCATAAAACGATGGACTTCGTCCAATATCCCCAAACCGACTACCTCCAAGTAATTATAACAAACCTCGTTTGAATGCCACGGAACATTGTATAGTCAGAAGAAATAAATTAAGTACGGTTCCCATCAACGAATCTTTTCTTTCTGCAGATGTGACAAGGAATATACAAAATTGAATTAAAGCCTCAGGAGTTATATGGCGCCTTTGAAGAGATGCTTGGTGGCTTTACTTCAAGACAGTATTGCTTGTTATGTAGCCCTGCTCTAAAAAGTCAGATATACTTAAATTAACAAAAATTATTTCCAGTAACAAATAAGAAATTAATACATAACTGAATTTTCTGAAACCCCATTCTCATCGTCATGATGAATATAAAGGCCAGTTTAGATGAAAATATGTGTTTCTTGTATATTTTTGGCTGAAAATAACGAATCTGTAATTATTTTTTGTTTACCATTTTCCAAAAAAATCCACATTTTTAGCTTTATACGTATCTATATTGTAGCACATATAGAAGCGCTATGCGACCAGTTCCTCATTCTGAAGAGCTTCCTATACCTACAGCTCCAGATCAATAACTGGATTCAGAGGAAGACACCTCCGATGACCCAAACTATCAAGATCCTGACTTTCAACCATCTACATCTCTGACATGTTCACATCATGAAATCACACAGGCAGAGCTTAACGATGGAATGGAAGCATGCTAGCTGAATTTTGCTGCTCTGTTATCAGGGACACACCAACAGATGCCTACAAGAGGAAATGGACAAAAAAATCATTTTAGTGTTTGTGTTTTCTGTAATCAAACCTCTGTTACATTTCGCTGAGAAGTGTGTCTCCTACAAAAACGAAATAAAAGGTGATGGACCATTTTGGTTTTGATATATGAATCAAGCACCTTTTATTTATACAGAATCACATAGTTTTATCTAAAGGACAGAAAAAAAAGTTCAAATTTGTTGTACAGTGTTATTTATTCGTAATATAATAAATAACTATACAAAAAACACAAAAACGAAAGAAAATTATTGAAAATTAATTTATTGAAAATACTTGGGTTCAAAAATATTCGTACTCCCCCCGCTCCCCGCATAATTCAAAAGTAACAGTTATTTTGAAATGCATGTCCGATGTATGTATGAAAACAGGTTATATTATCCCATAGAGCTACCAAATATCTATGATGCATTGCACTCAGATATATGTAGATGTGCGGATACCTACGTGGACAAAGCGAGAAAGTATGGTTCAGATAATTATGGGCAGCAATGGACAGCGCGGCTATATGTTAGAGGTCACACCATTGTCACCCTAGAAATTACACCGTACTGTCTAATGTTCGCCTGATCTTGCACCTAGCAACCATGGGCGTAGCCAAATTAGAGTCCTACTTAACAATATGATCGTTTTGAAAACATAGGCAACTTTTTAGTCCTCATTGGAATTCCTATTAATCTTCGGAACGAAACTAAACAATTCTAATATAACAAAAAAATATTGTTCAACATTAGGCCCGATTCTGCATAAACAATGACCAATGAATTAGAAACATCTTTTCAATATTTTATTGGACCCAGTTTGGCCCGAATAACAGACCACATAACCTTCTTCCACTCTTCACGTGCCCAGTCACGAAGTTCCAGATACCACTCTAGACGAACTTTCCTGTTCTTTACATATTTCTAATTCATTGACCAATGTGTGTACAATAAACAGCATAAATGCTTCCTTCCTAAATTCCTTTATTTCCCATAAAGAAATACACAAAATATAAGTATCCACAATATTTAAGGACTGGTACTTTTCAAGGCTTGTCTCCTCCTGAAAATTTTGAGAAGTGCTATAAGAAACTTCTACTCTTCCTCTGTTACTTCAAAGTAGAAATTTCCCACTTTATTTCTGCCTTCAAAACTTCATCTTTCGACCAAAGAGTTTAATCACGGGCACACTATAAAAAACAAGGAGAAAGCATGCACTGTAATCACTTTTCTTCCATAGTAATTTATTTTAAAGTGATTTATGAATCTATGTACGTAACTCAGAATTTATTATCAAGTAAAATTTCATTTTCAAAAGTTATTTCCAAACGCCATTTGAATAACATCTGCTGATATCCTCGATCGTATATACGAACTTCTTCAATCAATAATAATTAAAATCATAATTATATCACATTTCGTTTATATGTTAAAATTTATAGCTACCAAAGGTCACCCGAGTCATTTTAAAGGGAACTCAGAGTTCCTATAAGAGACAGGCTAATATCGCTCCAATTATTCTGCACATATCATACTATAGAATTTGAAACACGATTTCTATTGGTTTCACACCGACTGTAGTCTCAGTATTAAGCACAACTCGCGTCGTTCAAGAAAAGTCGAAAATGACTTCGGGGTTACTAACACATATGGTAGGCCCAATGTAAAGAAAACTGAACAGAATACAGTATGCAGGGATGACACAAAGTTATAAATAATCTCTTTATATGCATAACAATTTATTCCAACAACGTTTGATGCTCTATTCCAGTACTAACTACCTCTGTCTTCCTTTATACAGGGAGTGCCGTAATAGCCGACAAAAATTAATTCAAATTTCTTGTCACAAATAAATCTTGATGTACACGCTAGACGGCTCTGAAGATAAGCCAGATATACGTTTTAAACGTTTATAGCCTTAAAATGGCCGATTTATTGAAGACAAACGCGAAATATAATTGTAGAGCAGCGACAATTGAAACGCTTCTCGCTGGGCGCTTGATGGCCGAGATCATTCGCTTCTTTGGATATTCGAGATCCACTGTTTACGAAATTGCACGATGGTACGAAGCCACAGAAAAGTCTGAAGAATGTTCTGCTAATCCACTACGGTAACGTCATTTGAGGGTGAAACATGCAAGGATCCCGGTTGAAAAAGTTCAAGAACTCATTTTGGAATTCAGATTTGAACGTTATTGACAGTTTGTCTAAGTTCAGACAGCTCAATGTTGGATCCCTTCCAACTGCTGTGGACACAGTATTTAAACTTCGCTAAGTTTCACAGATTAAGAGAAGATGATTTTGAAATTTTCATTTATTTTAGGAATAATCCCAGAATCAGCGTCTCTAAATAATGAACATAAAAATTTTACGCTTATTTACGAGCGACAAAATTATGACTTATTTTCATGTATTTGAGAAACAAGCAATCCTTGTGAAGAGATATCGATTGACTCTAATCCTGGCCATTTTTTGGATTCGTAATTCCACGTAACAGAGTGATATCGTTAATAAGATTCACGCGATTACAGACAAACCGTATCTACAGAAAATTCATACGTTTAAAGATATTTAAAACGACTGCTTCAAAATCAAATCAAATAAATAAATATATAAATAAATGTAACCTCCAATTGAATGCCTAATCAGGAGGCTGCTTTTCAGCAGAACAAACGAGCATCCTCAGAAGCTCCTCGTCGTTTGCTTTTCCTACTTTTCTTATCTTACACCTGAATTCCAGCGAATGGGTCTATGACGAATTAGTCGACTACAGTTCAAGAATGAAATTTTACAAAATAAAATATCTTGACAACTGTTTCGTTAATAAGTGTCATGCCTATTAAGAGTAACACGATAAGAATTCTCCAACGCATCTAGAATTTTAATCTGAAGGAGGGCTATACATGGCAATCCAAATTAAATTGTCGACCGTGAAGCCTCTCGACTCGGTAAACAGTGAAGCCTCTCGACCGTTGCCATCTGCTTGACCGTAGACAAAAATCATCTCGTCCTGCTCTTGGAAGGAATAACGGACCAATGTGTTTCAACGTTGCTCAAATCACACAATCTGCAACACAGAAAAGCACATTATGAGTGTTGTCATGAGAGAATGATGTCGTTCATCAATGCCATCTACCAGGGCAAATATGCATTTGTTAATATGAACGTTTTTGTTCCCTTTCCTGTCAAGAATCATCTCCGGAAGTTTGTCCCCTTATTTTTTATTCAATCTCTATAAAAGGAAAACTTGGTTTCACAAAGAATTAGCTTCGATCAGTTTGAAAGCCACCCAGGCATCCAGTTCTTAAGTGCAAAATAGCTGCTCGAAATGTCTATCTGCAGTAACTTTTTAATCTTGGAACCGATACAGATATATCCCTTCTTTTATCTTTGCATCGCTGACTTTTCGAAACTCTTCTCCGAGATAAGTGAAAACTTTCCTTTCCCTTTCTAATGTTTTACGAAATTCAAGTAACACTGGAATAAAAAATATAAAATAAAAATTTTTAAAGCACACACTTTAACCTGAAAAAGTGCAGTAAAAAGTAAAAAACATAATTCTTTTACCACACTTTTACCTTTTTTTAAAATTATATTTTTTACTTTTCACTGCACTTTTTAAGGTTAAACTGTGTACTTTAAAAGTTTTTATTTTATATTTTTTATTTTATTCTTTTTAGTCTTTATTTTAAAAAAAAACAAAAAACAAGCTTCTATATACAGGGTGTTTCATAATTAGTGTCCCGTCTTTAGGTCCAAATAACGACTCAAGGGGAACAGATTGGGAGAAAATGAATATTGATTATTTGGTTTTAATGTCCCCTAATTCAGAATAAAAACATTTCGCGTCCCTGGGGGTGAAAGGGCAAATTTTGAAAATTTTAATTTTGTAGGGGTAGGGGTTAGACCCCATGTGTTATTTAGAAAGTTGTAGAGCATCATGTAAAATGTAGGTTTAGCAAAAAACCCGGTGAAAAAATCTCATGCCCTGCCCCCTTTAACGAGTGGGTAAAGTGAAAGGTATGGCTAGCCGATGTGGACAAAAACCATACTTATTAGAAAACAGTAGGGCCTACATTTAGAAAATTAATGAGAATGAATGAGTCGTCACTCTGAAAAGCTAATAAACTCGACCGGGCTTTCCCCCCCAGGAAAAACATTATGAAATTTGAAAACTGTACATGGGAAATTTACCCCTTTACCAAAGTGGCGCTGCATGTACAATCTGCCCCGGGAGTTATCGGCAGGGGGGTCACGTACCAACACGGAGTCACAAACACTCACACTAATTACTGCATAGAGATTAGTCCAAAGTCTTAATACAATGTTTTTAAATCACACAGGCCCCGGCGCGGAAAAGTCACCTGATCATAGAAGTCCGGCCAACAATCCAATCTTCATTGTTTCCAATAAACGAAAAAAATAACGATTGTTAAAATCCCAGATGGAAACAATGAAGGTTACATTGTTAGGCGGACTAGTATGGTCAGTTTCTCTACCAACACCTCCTAGAAAGAAAGCCTCAGAACTGAAAAATCATACATTGTTACATCATAATAAGTCGACCAAATTTATTGCTTACTATTGGTGGAAATGCGATCAACAATGGTCGAATTATGATGATGTAACAATATGTGACGTTTCAGTTGTGAGGCTTTCTTTCTAGGAGGTGTTGCCTCTACCAACGCCTCCTAAAGATAAGGCCTGAGCCAACACCCATCTAGACAGAAGGCCTGCGCACAGAAACGTCATCCATTGTTACATCACACTAAAGCGGCTATTGTTAATCATATTTCTACCAATAATAAGCCATAAATTTGGACGTTTGATGAAGATGTAACAATGTATGTCATTTCTGTGCGCAGGCCTTCTGTATAGGTGGTGTTGCCTGAGCGCGAAAACGTCATACATTGTTACATCATCATGCGGAGTCATAATTTAGTGCTTATTATTGGTAGAAATCACGGTCTGTAGATATCACGGTCTATAGATATTCATAGTCATCGAGCTTCGGCCATTTTCCATTGTTTCGAGAAGCTAAGGAAAACAGATCGCGCCAGGTGCCGCATAGATCGCACTATTCCCGACCGCAACCTGCGATAGAGATTTTCATTGAAACTGAATACGAAAGTAAAGTCTCTGTCTGCCGATAGGGTGGCGCTGCAGGCGCAGTTGGGCAGATTGTACATGCAGCGCCACTTTTCAATAGTTTCCGCCCTACCGGGAGCTTGAAACTTTAGCTTCATTTTAACAATAGAGCTCGGTGACCATGAATATCTATAGACCGTGATAGATATTCATGGTCATCGAGCTTCGGCCATTTTCCATTGTTTCGAGAAGCTAAGGAAAACAGATCGCGCCAAATGCCGCATAGATCGCAGTAAGTTTTTCATTGAAACTCGATCTGCGATAGAGTTTTTCATTGAAACTGAAAATGAAAGTAAAATTTTATCTGCCGTTAGGGCAGCTCTGCAGGCGCAGTTGGGCCGATTGTACATGCAGCGCCACTTTTCAATACAGTTCCCGTCCTACCGAGAGCTAGAAACTTTAGCTTCATTTTAACAATGGAGCTCGATGACCATGAATATCTATAGACCGTGGTAGAAATACGATTAAACATGACTCCGTATGATGATGTAACAACGTATGATGTTTCCGCACCCAGGCTTTGAGTAGAGGTGGTCTTGGTCGGGGCCTGCCTTTCTCTTTAGCCTCGAGTCGACTAATGATGATGTAACAATTTATGACGTTTCCGTTATCAGGCTTTCTGCCTAGGAGGTGTTGGCTAGCATCGATAATAAAATTAACAACCATTAACAACGATAACAATAAACAACAATACAGGCAGTCATTACGCCATGATTGCACTGTATCCTTATTAAACTGAAATATTAAATTACTTACAAATTAATGAAATACTAATGAAACTAACGATTGAAACATGCATTATCGTCGATAAGTCGCCGTTGGGGAAAGTTGCACAGCTGTAGGTAGTCAGGAAGTGGGCAAAATATTGATTACAAAATTTGCGTACAAGCACGTGAAATAAAAGTGTGTAAAAATGATATTATCTTTGGCCACCAAAGGCTTATATATTCTTTTTTATGACCAGACTAGTCCCTCTGACTGACCAGATCGTTGTCACATAATGCTCATCTTTGTTGCGGCTGTCCCATTCATTCACAAAGAAAACATTTATTTAATGATTAGAAATGTATTTATTTTGGTATTAAATTTCTCTTCCTTATAAATCGCCTCTGTACTGACGTTAGTCTCTGGAACAACTGCAATAAGGGCACCTTTCATCTTCCTTTAACGTAAACTTACGCCACCTTCGAAAACTTTTTAGCGTCTGAAAACAAATTATAAGTGGAAACTCATTATCTTGGTATGCTTGTGCAACATTTCGTGGGTCTCTGAAGATGTTTACCTAATGACTATATACTGCTCATGACACATTGCCCCCATCTTGCCAAGTAAACGGAAAACAACTTATTTCACTTATATGTACACCGTAGCTGTACAGGTGCATTGAATGGTACTTCTAGCATCTCGTGATCGTTTATTTTTCCTCGATTCTTTCAAGTCGCATGTTTTATATCTTAAAAAGTTGTTTGTGAAAACAACAGTTTCTACTAAATAGCCTACGTAGAGCATGGTAACGCGAAAAGAGTGAAATAATTTGAAAAACAAAAATGATGATTTCGAAATAACTGCAAACCTATAGAAGCCTGTGTTAACGCTCCAAAATATTCACGTCACTATATTATTTTATTTTGTTCAAATTTTAAACGCCATGGCTTCCTCCATTAAAGTCATCTGAAGCTATAAAAAGAACACAGAATTATGAAATTAACTATAATTAAAAATTATCTCGTAATCACACGCATTTCTTGCTTCCATTCATTTTGTCAAGAAATAAGTATCATGTTTAAATCAGTGTTAAAATCATATCAATAAACTTTACAACTTAAGCATTCTGTAGTTTATCCTGCTTTAATGAAACTTAAAAGCATGAGAACCATTTGGTGTTTGGCACTCAGCGTCTTTATTTAATTTCCCTGCTTCTGAGTCGTCCTCTGAGAATATCTATCAGGAACTCTAATACAAGCAGGAACTTAATTGTGAAGAAATATCGATCAACTTTCTAATTCTAATCCCCTGCTTATTGCACAGTGGAATAACGTTGACTGACTTAAATAATTTGCTGTTCGCCAAGTTTTAAGAATTGAGCAGGGTGGTGCTTCAAACTCTTTTCTAAAACTTCACCACAAGCCCAATTAACTTAATTACCTGTAAGCTAAAGCCAAAGTTTAATAAATTAATTTAGAAATAGAGAACTGACGTTAAGATTATAAAAAACTTAAGTACTCGTTTGCTTAATAAATTTTTCTTCTGAAAATATTTAAATTTCGCAAAAATATATATTCAAAAATTTCGCAAAACACAAATAGTTCAGATGCAGAACACTGGTAGTTTCGTTCTTGACTAGTTGAAATATTCGTTCCCAAATTGCAGCACTGTAAAGTAGAATGGCAACTGATGGCCACTTTGCCTACTCTGATTACTTTATCTTAACCTCCCTTGTCTACATTTGATTTTCTGTAGGTTTCAAATTTTGCTTGATTTTTGTTTAACGCACGTAAGACTACCTGTTACAAATTCAGGCAAATTCAGATTTGACAACACAACGGATTTTATCGGTAACAGGGGCAATATTCCTGTTACTAACACACTCGTGTATAATAATAAGCGTTATTGTACTCTTATATAGTAATACTAAGCCGATATTAAATCTAGAATTTTTACAAGTTTTACAAGCGATTGTTCTACGAAGAAATATGTGTAACAAGCTTAAACTTGCATTGTTTGAGCAACAGATTGAATGCTCAGTTCAGTCGTTAACCATGGTAGTGCAAATATCGTGTTTTGTCGTCTTGGTCACAAACGAATACCTGGCAATTTTACCCTACAACTTTGCTTGCGGGTTGAAGGTTCTTATCTGGAAGAAATGACTCCTCTGCTCGGATTGTCCACATCGCATCATCATATTCTGGTGTTATCGAGAATTTCAGAGAGGAAACTTGAATTGGAGGAATTTGCCCTGTATCATCTCTTACGGAAGAAAACAACGCCGTAGTTCGCAAAATGTTTGAGGACAGCAGGCTGTACCGACAGATGAAGAAGAGCAGAAAAGAGAAGAGAAAAATTCCGCGACCTGGATTCAATAAAGGAATCATGCCTTTCATTATCTATGGGATAGTCCTTATCTTCTCTTTGAGTTGAATTTCATCAATTTATTTGATGGTTTAAGGGTAAGGAGGATTCCCGATTTGCGAGTCAGGGGCCTGCTCTGCCGATTAAGCTGATTTGTGGCTTCATGGAAGTTCATATAGATATATTGTAAGAGCTTTTTGGTTCATTTTCCGCGGCAGCTCCATTGGTAAGAGTAGTGCCAGCAAAAGGTCCCGGATTTTAGTTCCATTTCTATTTTGAAATTATACAATAATTATTATATTCTCTTTGAGAGAGAGGAGAGTTATGGAGAGGATTGTTTATGATTGTTTATGAAACCACACAGTTGTTTATGATTGTTTGCCGTCCAATTTTGGCGGGTTCCATCTAGTTTATTATTAATGCAGAGTTTATCAACTAGAATCTTGCTATTTGCTGCACTAATTTCAGAAATCTACTTCCAACATCTTCCATTGCATATAAAAACTTACTGCATCAGTAACTCGTAGCTTTCTTCACGATCATGTTTAAGATAGAGAACGTTTATCCTTTTGAGTACAGCATGCATTCAGTGCAGAGCATTTGACGCAACGCGTTTCTTAGTGTCAAGAACTGCTGACAATTTGAACATGAGATATCACGCTATATTAATAGCATTGTAACAGGTGGCGAAGCGTGTCTTTATTATTGCGACGTACCCACTAAAGCACAGAATCAGTTTTGAAGAAGACAGTGCTTAATGCCTTCTTTGCCGTGAGGGAGATGTGACGTGCGTGATGCTGAAAACTCAGAAGACAGTCACTGTAAAATTGTATAACGAATAATGCCTGCCTGTGCACACTCAAGACCTAACAGTTAGGTCTTTCACCATGACAATGTACCTGCGCACTAGCCCAAAGTTTGTACAATTATTTGAATTTTATAGGTTGGGTATAGATTAAATATAAATATATGGAAATTCTTCTAATTTAAACGTGAAAATTATTTATTAACCCAACATAAAAATTAACTGAACAACAAAAAAGAAATATAAAATTGTAAAGGAATCTACCATGAAGGACAACAGCCCGCCAATCCCGTAACCTAAATGTAACAATCCAAATATAAATATCCAATTTCAAGAATTATTTTAAAATTTCAGCAAAAATATTTCCAATTGATAAAGTTAGGTCCAAAAACCCCTCATTTTCATTTTAGATCAATAAACTATGCCAATAAAAAACAGGATTGAACACCAATTTAAAAAACATGATATAATGAATGATATTAAATGAATGATATGAAAATTCTATATTTAAAATTCTAAAGTCCGTGGTCTGAAGATTGCATTAAGTAAAATTGAAATACATACAATTAAAAAAATGTTTATTAAAGATGTTTTTATATATACAGGGTGATTCAGAAAGGTAGATCAAGAATGAAATACCATGTACAGTTTGTAGCGAGGAACAATATTTTCCCTATAAACATGGGTCCGGAAATGCATCCTTACAGAGATAATGCAACTTGTACGATATAGGAATGGATGTGCGTTACCCGGATGGCAATGGTAGGTCCATGTAAAGTAGCGATGGATTGGGAGAGGAGACCCTGTGCCATGGCCACCCTGGTCTCCTGACTTGACACCTCTGGACTTCTTTTTATGGGGCCACTTCAAGCTGTTGGTGTATGCCGCGCCAGTCGACAATCGCGATGACCTTGTAGCTAAAATTGTTACAGCGTGTGGAGAAGTCAGTGGTGTAACCAGAGTTCGCGAGAATCTCGTCCGCAGACTAAACTTCTGCATCAAGGCTCCGGGTCGGCATTTTGAACACCTACTGCAATGGCATTCCTACCTCGTACAAGTTGCGATATCTCTGTAAGGATGCATTTCCGAATCCATGTTTATAGGAAAAATTTTGTTCCCCGCTACAAAGTGTACATGGTATTTCATTCTTGACCTACCTTTCTGAATCACCCTGTATTTATATTTGTACAATTATCTGGCAAAAAACGAGTGTTTGGATAAAATATGCTTGAGCACCCTCCACACAATCCTGATCTTGCTCTTTTTGACTTTGCGTTGTTCCCTCACGTGAAAAATAAGCAGGAAGAGCGGCAAATTCTAAGCCCTGAGAAGCTTTTGAAGGCGTGGGATAACGAATTCGCCAAGTTCCGTAAAAAAAACAAAAAAAAAACACGAAATAACTGATGCAGAAGTGTATTGTTTTGTGGTTCATGGAAAATATTTCGAAAACTTTTTTCTGATTATAAATATAAAGAAAAAATTTCATTGTGCGCTTTGTACATCTCTGTTCGACATAAAGCGGTTCAATTTTTTTATTTTAATGGTGAAGATTAGGTAAAAAGATTGAATTGAACAAGTTCTCCCTCAAAAAATTTTCTTTCAAAGAATCATTAGCAGTCAAAGATAAGATATTTGTACATCAGATAAAATTAAAGATTGATAACATCCTTTCTTGTACATGTCATGCAGCAGTTGGATAAAATAATGGAAACACTGTCATCACCGGAAGGCTCCTGCTGCTCGTATAAAAAAGGATCTGCCCAACCTTTTTTGCATAAAGATCATATTTTGTTTTCCCTGCGTAGTATGGACTTATTCCAGAATAGTTTTACTTCAGTAAGCGTAGTATCCTGATGTTTAGTAGACTGCCAAATCTGACAGACTTCCAATTCGAAGGCAAATTGTGGGAGCTCGGCTACCTGGTACGTCCATGACAAAGTCGCACTGTCACATAAAGTATCGGGAATTACTGAATCAAGAGTCATGACCACAAAAAAAACGCTTGATTGGGAGGAACCGATACTAACAAAGACAGGAGGGCATTGAAGAGGACTGCCAGCTCCAATAAAAACTTCTTAGCGACGAAAATGACTGCAGAGCTCAATCTTCATTTGCAGCACATTTCCCGAAAAAACAGTGCAGAGTGAACTTGATTAACATAATATCCATGGACGAGCTGTTATTTCCAAACCACTTGTCGCCTAAGAAAATGCAAACGGAGACAGCAGTGGTGCCATGAGCACAAAACTTAGCTTGCCGAGCAATGGAAACATGCTGCGTTCAGATGATCACATTTACATTATTTCCCACCGCAGAATGTGTGTATGTCTGAAAAACGCTGTCGGAAGTGTACAATTCAAACTCAGGGAATGTTATCCTTCTCCAGCCTCTCTAAAAGAATTTGAGCAGTACCTGGTTGAAGAATGACTGAACATCCCATTAGAAACAACCCAGACGCAGTTGTATCGTCCATTCCAAAATGGATTCAGGCTTTTTTGCAAGCAAAAAACGGACCTACATGCTACTAACAAAGTTTTTCTAGATGTATTCATTATTTTGTCCAACCCTGTATTTACACAATAAAATATGTATTCACTGTCAGGTTTTAAAATTTAGTTATCTTAATCAGTACAATGGAAGAAGAAGCCATTATGACGTGCTCAATGACGTTGAAGTGTGTTTAAACTTGCCACTAATTACAGAAAACGAGCTGCAGTCAGCCAGTTTGAAAACGCCATATAGCAGCGACGGGAGAGAAACGAACGACGTTCATAGAGCCATAACTTAGGTGGATATTATGAGTGAAAGAGTGAAAGAAAGAATGAAGCACAAAAAAAAGCCAGCGAAAATTTTTTTATCTTTTAAAAGTAAGAAAAAAGAAATAAACTTAAAAGAAACTTTGTGCGAAAAAAATTGAACAAGAGAGAAAAGAAGAGACGATTTGATCGACAACAACAACAACAAACACCACTGAAGAGTTTTTCTTTTTTACTTTTTTTTCTTTTTTTTTTTCCTTTCCTTTCTTCAGAACTGAAAACATTTCCACGTGGCGAGTCTCTCCCACATTTCGACCCCGACAACCAATCAGAGAGCAAGGAGCTGCTTACTCATTCTACTTTATTAAAGGCCAGGGCTGGTTGACGGGGAGGCCGGCTAGGGGTAGGACCTGCATAATTCTACAATTAGTACTGGATGCTTTTGAGTGAAGAGTTACTGAGTGTATGTGTGTGGAGGGTGAGATGGGAGTGGGGTTACACGGATTCGCCTTCCATCGTTTGTTCCTCCGACTACCCCTCCACAACTTTCCTGGTGAAGGTTCCCCATTTGGTGCTTCCTGAACCCCCATACACCCACCTGAACCCCCAACTTTCCTTCTTTTCCACGAACCAACATCACTTCTTTCTTCACTTCTGCTCTCTCTCTCTCTCTCTCTCTCTCTCTCTCTCTCGGTGTGCCAAGTAATTGCGCGTGGAATTACAAAAGAAAAACAGTGGAACCTTCCAGAAAATCAAACCCCCACAAAAGCAGCTTGCTAGAAAGAGAAAGTGAACTCGAGTTCAAGTTTTTTTTTTCCTTTTTTCTTTCTTCTTTTCTATTTTCGCTAGAAAGAACTTAGGGAACCTCTTCTCTTTTCCAAATTTACATGAAATTTAAATTTTCAAAGCATTTTGTTTTTGGCTGGCGTTTTTTCCCCCTATTCTCCTACCTTGACGTCAGAGATTTTTGTAGCATAATGGCCCACAAGATGGAGTCAAAGTTTTAACTTTCTAAAAATGTATCTACATTCATGAGGTCTAAAGTTTGTAGTTCTTAAATAAGACAGCACGCAGTTTCATTCTAAGAGTGGAAGAAAAATTCTCTTTTAAAATGTGCAAATCAAGTTTAATATCATTTGTTAATGTTAATCAAATATTTTATCACGGCTGTTCACTTTTCTAACCAAAATCATTATAGCAATGTTAATGGAATTATTATATAATGTTTGAAAATTCTAATACAGTCGTATTCAGAAAAAAAAAACAGAATACTTTGAATGAGTTCTCCTATGACTTTGCTTTATTCACAGTTTGTTAAATAGGCATTACAGATAGAACTACTAGCATATAGATGTACAGTCTATTCCAAAAGCGTTTTCACTTGCTTGGCAATAGTTGCGCTAACCGGAAGTTGATCGGTTATAAAGTCTAGTAGCTTGAACGAACATCTTAGAAGTTTAAAATGGACTTGACCGTCCAGAGTGAAAATAGGGATCAGGTTTATGATCGGTGTGGTCGTATTACAGCATTTTTAACTAAAAAGATTAATCGCTGCTTTCTATTTCAGTTAGTCTTTGCAGATGAAACATATAATGTACTTATTAAAAACAAAGCAATAAATACCGTATTTAAGAATATCTTAAGAATGTTCGATGAGGGTTTATCCTACGCCAAATCGAAGAACGGAAGGTTCCGATTCGAATGCAGCCTGTGGAATTTTTCTTTCCTATTTTCATCAATAAATATTTAGTTTATTTATTAATTTTTTTTCGTATTTCGAACATTGATATTTTTACTTATTATTTTTTAATTCTGTAATATTTTGAAACCGAAATTGTTCATGCCTATATTTTATAAGATAACGAAAGCCAATACGATATACAGTATAGTAAATAGCATATAGTACAGTGTATAAGTATATGCTTTTTACTTCCTTGTACCGGTTTTCAGATTTCGACGGAGATATCCATTTTGACTAGTTTCGGCGTAACGTCTGTACCTCGCATAACTCAAAAACGATTAGCCGTAGAATGTTGAAATTTTGTATTTAAGACTGTTGCAACATCTAGCTGTGCATCTCTCCTTTTGATTGCAATCCGCTGGTCCAAAAATGTATATACAGTCAGATCTCTAAATAAAGCGAGATTTCAATTTTGAAACATTTGGATTTTGGACTTTTTCTTAACTGCAGTAATTAAGAGAGCTTTTTAACCATATATCATAAGTTATACTTATTTTCATTAGTTTCAGAGTTATAGCCAAATAAAATTTTAATTAATAAAATAATTGGATCTTTCAAGGGTTAAAAAAGGTTAAAAAATCTTTTTAATATATTTAAATTAAAAAAAGGTTAAAAAATTTATGTATATGAAGCCGGATTCGCACCGATGTGTGCATGGTTATGGAGCCGACACGTTCTCACTTACACCACATATGTATTTGAGTGACGTGAAAGAAAATTAATATATACACTCGCTCACCAAAAGTCATGGCACATCCCTCAATCAGGTTCCCTGTCCCTAATGAGACAGATCCCGCTGCTTCTATTCTCGGAATGCAGGTGCACAGGACTCCTTGATATCACACAATCATTGTAAGCAAAACTAGCTGCAGAAGTGGCAGAACGCCGAGAGCTATCCGCATTTGAACGGGGGATGATTGTTGATGCCAGACGGATGGGTGCCTCAATATCAGATGTAGCCAACACCCTGCAATTTTCCCGCACAACCGTTGCAAGGGCCTATCGAGAATACACCTAACGAGGGTTTACAACCCATGTCGGACAGAGCGGACGGGCCGTCCACGCCTCATTAATGCCAGAGATGTTCGTCAGGTCACCCGGCTTGCAACTGATGACCGAAGGGCGACAGCGGGCCAAATCACCTGCGATACAACCAGGGACGTCCCACGACTGTGTCCGTGACGACAATTCGGCGAACCTTGGCAACTGTAGGCTTTGGGAGCAGGAGGCCACGATGGGTGCCACTCTTGACAGCTCCACATCGTCGGCAACGCTTAGCCTGGGCCAACCAACACCGACATTGGACCGCTGAGGTCTGGCGAAGGTTGCCTGGTCCGACGAGTCACGGTTTCAGCTGTATCGGGCCGATGGTCGCGTCCGTGTCTGGCGCAGGCCACACGAAGCCATGGACTCCGCTTGTCAGGTGGGAACCACTCAGAATTTTCATTATATAGAGTGAGGGGGAAAACAAAAGAATTTTAAAGATAAATTTTTTTAATGATTGAAGCAAAATATACAGGGTTTCCCTAATTAGTGTATACGCTCTTTGAAACGCTATAACTCAGCAACGAAATGAGATAGAAATATAAGGTTTGCTGTATTTTATTCCTTAAACTTCCTTAAGCCCGTACATGTTCAAAATGTCCACCTTCTGCCACAGTACACTCCCAACACCGACGTCGAACAGAGCGACATACCGATTTTTGACCTCGCAAAATTCGATGAACACTCTCGTTTTCAGTGGAACTGCTCTTTCGTCCGCACCGACCTTTCAAAACATCTTTCACCGTTCCTTCGGCTTCAAACCTGCCTCGGAGTTTTGTTATTGTTACCCTTGTTGGCGGTGGTGTACCAAAGTCAACCCTCCAACGTCGTTGAACCTCAACAACATTCTCCAATTTCCAATAACACCTCAGTATCCACTTACGTTCATCGAATGAAAGTCTCACCGCCATTTTGGTTTATAAACAAATGAACAGCAATGAACGTGTTGCTATGCTTTTCCAGCGCCATCTGGATCATACACAACAAACCTTATATTTCTATCTCATTTCGTTGCTGAGCTATAACGTTTTAAAAAGTGTATCAATTTGGGACACTGTATATGTACCAAACTTTTTGTATCTTAAGCACTAATACGATTACATTGTATTTAATATGCAGTACTCGGTCATACAAGTGGCCCATGCAATAATGTGATTGGCAAGCTCTGTTTATGGGACCACGACCCAATGGCTTGGTCCAAGTCTTCAAATTTTGGCTTCCTTAATTTCTTAACTGATTGCCTCCATTTCGGCTGCAGTTTCTTCACTTTGCTCTTTGAAATAGTAGCCACAGTAAATGGATCCTGACCATCCTCCTGACTTTCCTGACCATCCTAACCATCGTCCAACATCTTTTCACTTTTCTTTTCACCTTCGATAGCATGGATTAGAGCCACTTTCTTCCGCACAAAGCTTTTCTTTTACTAGCCATGTTCACGAATGGAATAATAACTTACGACTAATAATATGACTGATAATATAGATGATAATACGGCTGACATGGGTTAATTGTCTAACAACTAAACCAACTTGTGTACATTTAATAAAGGTTTATCAATAAATCCATATATAAATGTGGCGCCGAACGCCGTTGAACGTCATTTTTTTTTGTTTCGTTATAGAGAGCGACCGTTTCGTTTCAGAGAGTGAATCAAAACATTTTAAAGCAAACCAACCAAGTTCAAATAATGTTTACGTTATAGAGAATTTTGTGTTATAAGGAGTTTCGTTACACACAGTTTTCACTGTATAATCTATTCTCAAACCCAAAGCTTTAATCTATTGTCAGCATATAATTGCTCAAATATATCCAATAATTTAAAATAAACCCCAATACTTTTCATTCTTTTATGCTTCTTTTCGAAATCAGTTATAGTAATCTAATTCATTTTAGGTGTTCCTTCTTTTCAGGTCGTATTTTAACTTATTTTTATTTACACATTAATCGTTAGAAGAAAAACAAAGTTTTTGGAAGGTTGATAATTTGGGAAATGAGCATTGTAGAGGCTGTAAACTTTGCTATCGACAGTTAACGGTTGCCGTAAATAAAATCCGCTAATTATTAAAAAGAAATATTCATATTCGCCTGTAAAAATCATGTAGGAGTGATATAAAAAAATTAAGCAGTGAACAGTTTCATATTTAAAAATAAGCAATATACAAAAATAAGCAAACTGTACGTGTCTACATGAATTCAATTACAGCTTCTTCTGTACATCAATCCTAACAATAAATATTACGAATGTCCGTAACCATCATAGAGGAGAAATAAGATAGAGAGAGCATTCGCTTGCGCAGTGAGCGATTTCAGATGCCAGCATCGAGGCGAAATAAGCACCTGCGTTTTGGGGACGGATGAGAACAAAGCGGCACAGTTTAAAATACAAAGACGTTGTAGTTTACATTTTCAGAAATATAACTTTCTATTAGAGAAACTGTTGTGAGGAGTTGGCATAAGGAGAAAGGCAGCTTTGCGGGATCTAAGTTATCTTATTTCTCCTCTGATCGCCTCTGATACCCGAGGACGCGGGTTCGACCCAAGCCGAGGAAGACGAGGATTTTTTCAGGGGGAAAATCCTGAGATCACGCACTTCCTTCGGAAGGGAAGTAAAGCCCTTGGTCCCGTGTAGTCGTTTGCCGGCTGCACGTTAAAGAACCCTTGCGAGGTAAAATTTGCGGCCCCTATAACGCCGTCCTGAAATTATAAAGTCAAACACATTACTCTTAAAAAAACAACGATACAATAACACATGATATTGCGCATTTATTTAAATGAATAGTAATGTCTAATGATCATCTAGCCAAAAAACAAACAAAATCTGAACAACTGCTAAATAATAAATAATGAAAAAACAAGATCTGACCATTTCACATTCCAATAAATATACAGCCACTTACCTTTTTCCTTTAATTGAATTTCCCTACTTCTTTTTTTTTAATCTTTCACATTTGCATACATTTTTTTAAAACATACGTATTGAAAAGAGTAAAGGAAACAAGTTGCAAATATTCAGGCTGAGCTGCTGTATTTAAAGTCAAAAATGCCACGAGGAACCCTTTATCGGGCCGAATATGAAAAAATGCTCCAAAGTTAACCAAATTTGGTTTATATACTTACTGTGTCTGTTTGTAAGTGTATGAATTGTTTCGTAATTTTAGAATAAAAAGAAATATTTATAAACCCTTAGTAAACCATTGTTCTACAGCCTACAGATTGATACTGAGCATCAATAAATGTTATTAAAGAAGACAGACAAAAAAGAAAAAAAAAGACATGGTAAAACTCCTTACCAAGGCCCAATAACAGAGAAAATTTAAGATGGTACGAATATGTACCATGAACCAATAAAGGGCTACGTGACATGGAAAAGGGGCGCATTATTGGTCTGCATGAATCTGGACAATCTGCAAGATCCATTGCATCAATATTGGGACGCTCACATTCGGTGGTGGATAACTACTTACGGTTAAGAGAAAATTATGGCCAAAAGAAGTCCACTGGACGACCTGTAAAACTAACCATCCGGCAAAAAAGAGCAATAATTCGAGAAGTGAGCCAAAATTCAGTGTCTCTACGTACTCTTGCATCAAGAGATGACATTCCTGTATGCAAATCCACAATTGCAACTGCCATTCATAAGAGTAACATCCTCCAGTACCAGAAGAGAAAGTCGAAGCCTGCTCTAAAAAATTGCCATAAAGAAAAGCGGCTTCTTTGGGCAACAGAAAAGATGTCATGGGACGAAAAGTGGAAGAATGTGATCTGGAGCGACGGAAAAAAAATCAATCTTGATGGTCCAGATGCATGGCAATTTTATTGGCACGACCTTAGAAAACAGGTCTAGTGTTATTCAAAACGTCAAAGTGGAGGTGGAGGTGTTATGGTGTGGGGAGCTTTCGGATGGGGTGGTTTTTTCGAATATTGCCTTCATTAGTGGACGAATGAATGCTAGTGCATACCAAGATCTGTTAGAAGATTATTTGCTCGATTCTGCAGAAGAAATGGCTATTCCAGGACAATGCTCCCGTACATAACGCTAAAAGCACATGGGAGTGGTTTCTCAACAATGGTGTTCCTGTCATTGATTGGCCTGCATTATCTCCAGATTTAAACCCAATGGAGAATGTTTGGGGATGCTTATCACGCCCTGTGTATGCCGCCAATGGAACGCAATATTCAACCACACAGGAATTGAAGACAGCCATAGTAGAAGCATGGGAAGGACTTGATGTGACTTACCTCCAAAGCCTCGTTGCAACTTTGCCAGAGCGCATCTTTAAAATTATCCAAAAAAAAACGGAAACTTCACTGGATATTAAACCACAATAAACATAGTGGATGTATATTTTTGGGCATGTGAAATGGTCAGATCTTGTTTTTTCATTATTTATTGTTTAGCAGTTGTTCAGATTTTGTTTGTTTTTTGTCTAAATGATCATTAGACATTACTATTCATTTAAATAAATGCGCAATATAATGTGTTACTGTATCGTTGTTTTTTTATGAGTAATGTGTTTGGCTTTATAATTTCTGGATGCGCCTTACAAAACAAACAACAACAACATTATTTCTCCTCTATGGTAATCTCTAGAAATTAGCGTGAATTTACTTTGAGCATCGAGAGACGGCATACATTTTTGAGCACATCATGGCATTAGTAATTTGCACATATCCACTAGAAGTGAGTATCGCTCGAATTTAATGCATCAAAATAAATTTTCTTTTGGACCCGTGATTTTTTTCATGGGAGAAATACTCCTAAACTTATAATCGGCATGCGATGATTATACCGTATATATTCTATTCTATGTGTCATCTCATTTTAAGAGGTTGGCGGCCAGAAAATTACATTATTGATAGTCTTAGGAGAGTTAAATGCGGTAGTTTCGCCTCTTGCATTCCGCATGCTAGTAGAGGATGGACACAAATATCCATACCCCTAGTTGGATTCAACCTGGGACTTATTTGGCTCGACAGCGATAAAATCTGTGCCTTTGCGGTCTCGACCACCGAATTGTCCATTCATATTAAAGTCTAGGTGATATGCCCGGCGTTGCTCGGTGTGTTTGTTTACCTGGCGCCATCTCTTGAGTAAACAAACAAACATAAACCAAGATAAATTATATTTACCCCCCCCCCCCATTTTTGGGACATATAAACCTTACTCTGAACCTAACGAATACATATGCGAATATGAGCTCAATTGGATAAGTGGTTCAAAAGTTTTTAGAACATTTATAGACGCACCCTGAACCTGAATTTTTATGTATAAAGAAGATTATGTTAAACAAGTTTTATTGTGCGGTAATGTTTCCTAAATTGTAATACCGTACATTTTCCTACATTGTTGTGGGCGACTTAAGGATCCAATGAAGTTTTCCTAATTAGGGCTCGACAAATTCCAAAAATCTGAATAGAAGTTGGCTACCACTGCAATTTTCATGGTAGCCAACCAAAACGTGATATTTGTGTGTCGGTATAATCATGCATATTTATAAAATCAACCTTAAACCTTAAATAAAAGATTTATTTACGAAGTTTAAAAAATTTATCAATGACAAATAACAGAGTGAAGAATGAATGAACTAAAAATCTTATATACATAATTTAACCTAAATCTTAATTGATGTCACTGTCACTATCATATTCTGAAAGTGTTTCATCAGTTATCACCTTCAAATGTAAGCTGCACCCATAGTTCCCTCTAATTTTTATGAGAGCTGCCCGGTCCAAAATTAGTTGTGCGCAATAAAAAATATACACAAAACAAAGGCCATTTTTGATAATTTTGTAATTGGGAAATTGATCGTAAGTGCGCGGGAAATACTCGTAAATAAGCCCCCCACACACACACTTTTGCGCAGCTTAGAGGAAACTATGACCACACTTGATTTTCAGGAATATTAAAATAGCCAAAAATTGAGTCTTAAAAATGAATAAATATGGCAATTTTATTGAAAGCAATTTACTGTTTGTACATCTTAGGAGGAAAAAGCAGTTGTCACATACTGGCTATGCACTGATGAGATTTTTTTAAACATCGAAACCTGGCATTGATGTCCGATTGGATGTGCCTTGCACTTCACATACCCCATCGGCTGCCATGTGGCGGTTGCCAATAGCTCTCCTGTTTTATGAGCGCAGGGGCGCTTGTGCATTTTCTTGAATTAAGCGTTATTTATTATTTTTTATAAAAAGCAATTCAATGTCATCGGATGAATTTTCAAACGAAGTATTAAAAAATAAAGGTTGAATCTAAAACATAATTTATTTATTGAAAAAAATAAAATAATAAAAAATCGGAGGTAAGAAAACGCACATGGGATTCGAATCCGGGCACAAGACATGAGCCATGCCGCCGATTTAAATCCTTTCCACCGATAAGACTACGAACTAGACGATTATTTTTTTATTCATCGCACATTACGCAGATGCTACAAGCCGGCCTGACTATACATAACAAATATTTTCTCAATGAGGAATGAAAATCTAGCATAACAATATGTACCTATAGAGTAATCACGAACAGTAAATAGGTAAATAACAAAGAGAAAAGAAGGCCACGCCTGCCTTCGTAGCCACCGATAAGAAAGGCCTTCCCAATTCACCCTCAGGCAGGGCTTGGAAGTGGCGATTTGAACTTCTCGGGCATGCAGCTCCACTGGTGTCGGTTAGTAGAATTAAAGTATTGCTCAAACCGGAGGCTCTACGAAAAATCTTATGTAAAGCTAATTTCACTACAAATTTAAATTTCCGGTGGCTAAGATACAGTAATGTAATTAGGCATTTCAATCAGCTGCCACATTGGCCAGTAGCCAAGTGACTACCACCTGTTTGAAAGTTGTAGCCAAAATGGAATTTCTGGTAGCAATTGGCTACCAAAATATAGGAATTGTCGAGCTCTGCCTAATAGTTCTTATATCAAAAATAATTTCACCACCCATATTATTAAAAAAAAAAAAAACAAAAAAAAAACGAAGAACGGCTCAAAAACCGAGAGTGCTTACCGGTAAAGGTTATAGAACCTGGGAATAAAAAAAATACGAAACAGAAGAACAGAAGAAAAATAAAATAAAACCTGTTGAAAATGCGCAAGCTTGCATTGCCAGACTAACGAATTCAAAAGTTCGTTACTGAGTCTTTGTGTATGAGTACGTGTCCGCAAAGAATTGTGACTTCGGATTCCTAAAGATCATCAAAAAGTAGAATATAGGTAATATTTACCAAAAGTAGAATAGGGATATCTGAAAAACCTCTCTAGATCGATAAAATTGAGTTCCAAATCATCAACGAAGTTTATAAAGATCATGAAACGTTTTATTCTGTCCAACTAAAGATGAGTTGGAACTGCGTTCACTTATTTGCTGGGAGCCATGGTTCCGAGTCATCTGCAGAGGAAGGCTTTCCAGAGTCAAAATGGCTACTGAAAATTCGAGGATTTTGGTTGCTATAGTCATTTGTGAGAGATTCAAGATGTTTTTCCTCTCTTCGCAACCTCCGGAGAATCAGAAAGGCATGGGCATATAAAAATTAATAATTATGCTGAAGACATCATCTCGAGACAAACTTTCGATCAAGTTAAGTTGCACTTTAAGTTAGGGGTGGCCATGTTGAGTGGTTAAACAGCGCATGATCAAGCTTTTGACTCCGATCTGAAGATGGGATCCAAAGGGACTTAACTCCGAGTCATACTCCGAGCGAATAAAGAAACGGACTACGGGTGACTCCGAGCGAATAGGTGAACAGATCCTGAGAGTGTCCAATTGAATTTCCAATTTGTATTGTTAGATACGCACAATTAAAATTGGAAATTTAACTAGACACGCCTTTGCAATTGGATAGAGTAGCCTCTAAGATTTAGCGCCGAGATAGCTACACCTTTAGATTTTAAGAAAATTTTATCGATGATAAAAGAGATAGAGGGTCGGGCTTTGGGACATTCCTATTCTACTTTTTGATGAACTTTAAGAATCCGCAGTCAGAACTTCAAAAATCCAAATTTTTCTGCAGACACACGCGCAGACTCAAAGATTTTACCAACGAAGTTTTTAAGTCCATTGAACATTATGATATTATTTTAAATAGAATATCAACAAATGGAGCTTCGGATACAAATGTTAACACAATTGTATTATGTTATGGAAATTTATAGGGTCTTAATCTAAGGATCAGGAGCATTTTGTATCAAAGTGGCTAAAAAATACAGATTAGGAAAGATCAACCTACAAGTATACCATACAATCACCCGGCAATATCTCTTCTTTCTTAGTGGTAAATTCCCCTTCGAGGACAGTTATCCTCTAGAATGCATTTTTCCTACTAATTATTTCGTTATTCTGTTGAGGATGCTGAAATGAAATAAATAAATAAATAAATAAATAAATAAATAAATAAATAAATAAGTCATTGTAGCTCGTAGACTGATTTAGACGTAGTATCATTGCGATAACATTCACCTTTTCATTTGCCCCAAGATAACTAAAGATTATTATTATTATTAGATATTTTACAAATAAATTACAAATCTTCATTATCATAATTGAGCATTTTAACAGCCAGATATCTTAACATTCAGTTTTAAATTTCGTGGAATGTGCTTGTCCCTAAGAATTAAGAAGTGCGCCGTGCCATTTAAACCAAAGTGTTGTCGTGTTATATTTATTTATTATAATGAATTTCACAAATTGAATGGTCTCGAAATTTCGCGGAACCATCCCTCGCTCTTGCATCTTCACGTATCATCGCAGCGTGTTGTCAGCTTAAGCAGTTGCAAGACGGAAAGGCGCTTCATTTCTGCGAAAATGATCGCCATCGAAAACGCAAAAGGGGGAGAAAAATCGTCGATTTCGAGAGAAAGAGAGAGAGAGGGGGGCGGCGCTTATGCTAAGATCGTTTTAATTTTCCTTGCGTTGTTTGTTGAAGGAAGTTTAAGTCTGGCTAGGCCAAGGGTGTGCATTGTGTGGGTGTGTGAGGCGGGTGGTGTTCTTTGGGTGTTCTTTCTACCTTCAACCCTCGCCAAAGACGAATGGCATCAGGTGGTTGGTTCCGAGGTCTATTCTTTTCACTGCTTCTCAGGGTGGAGGAGGTGAAATGGGGGGAAAGGAGGAGGTGGTGGATTTGGCACGAGACGGCGCTGCCTGCCTGCGCCCGCGCATCCGTCACGCTCGGAGACGGTAATCAAACATAGCGGGGGGAATGGTGGGGGGTGGGTAAAAGGAGGGAGGGTTTTCGTATTTGTGAGTCAAAGCAGCCTCGATGAGCATGCAAATGCGGGCCGCTCTTGATGGGAGCTGAAGTCATTTGGAGCCCGGCGCGCGCTCCCACAGACGTCATTCCGGGAAATTACACGTGCCCGCGCGCCGCAACATGCAAATTTGTTTCCAACGGAACTTCATAAAAGAGATGGCTTGTGAAAGCAGCGTGTGAAATATTACTGGTCGTTATTTGTGCAATCTCGCCGGGCACTTTCTGGCGCGCTGGAAAATGAGGGCATAAAGAACCCCGCGTGCGCAGCAGCAGCAGCAGCGCCGCCGCCACCACCACCGCCACCAGTCGCCCTCACCAGCGCCGCTCCACCCGTGCTGACGGGTCAAGAGTCTCCGAGGCCTTTTCAACCCCTTCTTCGTCCTCCATCCCACCCTCTTCAAAAGACTTCCCTTATTATAATGGCCCGTATAGAGTCCCCATGTTAAGTCGAGTTAGCGAGCGCCAAAAGAAAACGCCTCTTCTTTCTCATCATTTCCCCCACCAGGCGCCGTTTGAAGGAGAACAATTACCAAAGACGCGCTTTAATTTGATCATTTTTGATCCACTTATTCTCCACACAAACACACCAACCACGCAGGAAGGAAAATATATTGAGTAGTAAAGAACTTCTGAAATAGATTAAAATAGAAAAAGAAAAGAAGGGGGGTTTAAATGAAGAAACTAAGGAGATGGAAGAGGAGGAGGATGGGAGAAAGCATTTCGACTTTGTGCGTCATAGAAAGAAGGGAGGGAGAATGTCATTAGAAAAGGTTGAAAGATAATTAAACTTTTTAATCGTTCATAGGACGAATTTTATTCTTTTCACAGGTGGAAGACGCTGTTAAATACGTTAGCGACATCTGGCGACAAATATTATCATGCGAAATCACGAAGGGCCTGGAAGAACCCATCCAATCCATCGAAGGGAAAAACTCTGCCTCCCACTCTATAGTGTTTCTCCTGTCTTCATTTCATCGCTTTCGCACAGAACGCTCCTCACGCATTTTTCCTCTTTTTCACCCCTCCTCCCCCTATCAGAAGTTAAATGAGGGAGAGGAAAAACTAATTTCAGAGAGGAAATATTTTAATATCATAATCATTAAAATCTCACTTAATAAGGCGTAGGCACCGAAAATAAAGCGATATCGTTCACTGAAGTCTGGGCTTGGGAACCTTACATTAGGAAAAAAAAAAAAAGACAAAAAATAATTATGAATGTCAAATACGAATTAGGCCTAAAATTCTCATGCCACTGTTACCTCATTTAGTAGAATAGAAACAAAAGTCTTCCTCCACACCTTTATTGAAGAGATTTAGGTATTTTAGTAAAATAATAGTTGCCGTTTTATGATATAACTTGACAGTGTATCTTCTAATGATTCTAATGGCATTCTTCTTAAATAACCTTACATGGTTTTATCTTTTTAACGTTTTTATTATCGGAGATAGACCCTAATTCCAATTACGCAATTTTACTTCTGTTAATCTAAGGAAGAATAAAGAAAGATTTTTTTGAAATCGGCCCGGTACTTAAAAAGTTGCAATACTTAATAATATACCCCATCCCAATTTGCTTCAGCGTTTTCAATCAGTAGTTCATGGTAGATGCTCCGCAGGAAAGCTTTTTTTTCATCGACGGGAGGCTTGTATAAACAGTTTAAATCTTTTTGTGTTGAGATTGTTCTTCCAATTTTTAAACTAAAACTTAAAATCTGTTTTGTCCAAATGATTTATCTGTATCCTCAAAACCTTCTTTCTCTAAGCTGTAGATAATGGATGAAAACGAGTTTAAAGTTACAATTATTTATTTTATAGTTTGCCCAAAGATTGCTATTTCATCTTCTTTTTATTTTACCATATCCAGAAAGAAACGGCAGTGATTTCAACAGTTTATGAAATGATCACCAGAGTCCTCCATTGCTATTTTTGCTTTAACCTTTAATGACATTTATTCGTAATTGGACGTATTGCTCAAGTATTCCTCAAGCAGGGTTAGATTTCCCATAAGGCCAACCTAGGCAGTCATATTACATTGAAAAGTATGTGCCTAGGATGTAAAATTACATGACTTAGGGCGCAAATATATGCTTTGGCCTAAGGCGTAGAAATGTGTAAATATGGCCCTATCCTCGAGAATGAGTATAAATCAATTTTAATGTAAACTGCTTAATTCTTCTATATTAACACACCCCCTCTGCTTCTCAAAATATAACTTAAATGCATAAAAACTTGGTTACATGATCGAGGAGCACTAAATAATTCGTTGGAGGCTTACGCAGTAGCGACCATTCTATTTAAAATTTAACTATAAACAGATTTTGAGCGGGAGAGGGAGGTTTCCCTAAATGACAATTTTTTTCCCATTAAAATGTACAATAATGCGTAACTGCCCACTTTTTTTTTTATTGGTGCTGAATATTTTTTTTCAACAAGAACTGTTGAACCTTTCGGTGAGAGTATCGAGCTATCTTTATTAATAAAAGTCAATGTCTGTTTGTCTGTCTGTCTGTATATTTGCGATAATCTCTAAAACCGCAAAACCAACAGACGTCAAGCTTTGCATGATGTTTTAACACAGTCCGAAAACGTTATTCACTACTTTGCCATGGATTTCCGCGGACTGCACCAAAACTGAGTGAAAAACCATTCATTTTTTTATGCAACAAAATATATTTTGTCTTGTGTCTCCTGTTTCTTCATACTAAGTAACCACAGCACCAGAGGTTTATTTCTAACTATATCTAATAGATAATTATTGATAACCTTATAATCTCAGATTTAAGTACTCAAAAATTTAAAATATGAAAACTACTTAATAATTGGGGTTCTAGAAATTTAGGCGTCGACTACTTAGGTCATTTTTCGCCTTTTACACAAGTTATATCTGTACGCAGCCCGGGACAAAAACACACATCCATGCCCACGGCGGGACTCGAGAACTAGAAAGCCTACGCCCTAGCCCTCTCGGCCACCTGGCCGGCCTTAATAATTGGAGTTAATTATGGAATCAAAATTCTAAAAAGTACAATCTTGATTTTTTTGTATATATAAATCTGAGGTTATAAGGTTATCAATAATTTATTATTAAAAATAATTCCTCAGGATAAGCTGGTTTATATTTAAACCAGTGTACCTGTGCGAAGCTTTCTTTGAGATTATGGAATCTCAATTCTGTTCAATGTTCTGCAGGGAAGCTTTAACGGGTAACTTTTTCGTTATTTTTAATTAACTGCACTTTTTAATGACACAACGTGTTTTAACGAAATGTGAGTATACTATATCAGAAGCTTGTTCAAAACCTTTCGTTTGATATCTCAATCATCGTTGTACGTTTTGTATGTAAAAATAAAAAGGGGTGTTGATATGAGAAATAATATATACGATTTCTAAACTCAACAATAATACTACCTACAACAATATGACAAGCCAACAATAACAACCAACAATCCACTCTTACATTGAACGTTATTAAAATTATAAAAACAGACACACACACTTAAGATGAAAACGCGGCTACCCTCCTCATTGGCTATGCAAAATATACTGATTAAGTGTTGAGTCCTCGCATTCCATTTCCTTTCAAACGAATCCAGTTTGCTATGAAGATCAACAAAGCGCAAGGACAATCTTTATATGGAGTCAATTTGGAGTCCGTGCTTTTAACATGCATTGGATCTCCAGAACACCCTTTCATGTATACTCCAGGTGGATAAACAAGAAATGTTATTACAAAAGAGTCTTCGAAGATATCACTGCATATTGGCTTTTTAAGTGTATATTGAGAATATATTCACATTTTGCATATTAAACAAGAATATAACTCGTAAAACGATTTTCAAATATGCTGAAAAGTAGAATATAAAAATTTGTTGTTTAATATTACTGTAATATTTTTATATACAGCAATGGCGAAAACTGCATGTAAATTTACGTATTCGATTGCAGCGCTCACACAAATCTTTCCAAACGCGCGCGAAATGAGAATGAAATCCTCGCACGTCTAAATGTTTTAAACTACTGGGCCTATGTTCTTCCCCCTGCTAGATCAAAGTTATCATAAACGTCAGGAGAGAAAAACCATTGTTTCAAAACATTGCTGGGAAAAATCTTTTAAGCATTCCAAGGAGCTTTAGCTCTGACGCAGATGTAATTTTAAAATCTCACTTTTACTTGCACTTGGTTTAAATAAACAGTGGACATACCTTTGATTCTATATGCATTCACGTCATTTTAAAATATAGGCCTAACTTCAATTAGCCATTTTAACAATAGGCCTAACATTATTTAGTCATTTTAACTGTAGGCCTAACATAAATTAGCCATTTTTAACAATAGGCCTAACATTAATTAGCCATTTTTAACAATAGGCCTAAGATTAATTAGCTATTTTGAACTATAGGCCTAACATTATTTAGTCATTTTAACTCTAGGCCTAACATACATTATCCATTTTTTACAATAGGCCTAACTTTAATCAGCCATTTTTAACTATAAGCCTAACATTAATTAGCCATTTTTAACAATAGGCCTAACATTAATTAGCCATTTTTAACTATAAGCCTAATATTAATTAGCCATTTTTAACAACAGGCCTAACATTATTTAGTCATTTTAACTGTAGGCCTAACATAAATTAGCCATTTTTAACAATAGGCCTAACATTATTTAGTCATTTTTAACAATAGGCCTAACATAAATTAGCCATTTTGAACTATAGGCCTAACATTATTTAGTCATTTTAACTCTAGGCCTAACATAAATTAGCCATTTTTTACAATAGGCCTAACTTTAATTAGCCATTTTTAACCATCGCCCTAACATTAATTAACACATTTAACAATAGGCCTAACAGCACTGAATTTTAAAATGAAATGAGCACGTGCATCAAGAAAGCTTCATAACGGGCACGTGCTCCAGGCTGCCATCAACAATGCTTAAATGATAAACAAAAAGTAACACTGTATTCACTTATGACTCGTCGGTAGGATTCGATTGATATATTACATGCCCTAAGTTCATATTCTTAACATTAGTGCACGTGCTTGAAGGGGTCCACGAGAGCTCATCAAAAGTTGATATATCGCTGTTAAGTTCTTCCATTTTCACGTTTTCGTGCAAACGATGGCTGGCCAGGCACATAAAGGTACTGATCATGCTTGTATTCTTATATATAGCTTTAGCTAAAGCTCGTAATAAGGGGTCATTGAAGTACTTTTTGGGGGTCATTTTCTCGGACGTAGCATTTCGGAAATCGAAAAGAATGTCATATTCGTCTTGTGCTCGTCATTCCCGTTCGAATGACATATTACATGCCTTAAATTGCCAATAAAAAAAATTTAATGGGGGGGGTTTGGGTCTCAATAGTCACGTGACTGTTAGACCGATTTCGACGACAAACTAATCAGGTGAGCTCAGGAAGGGTCTCTATCGAACAGCGAAAAAAGAACTTGAAAAAGTTAAAGCATTCTCGAGAAATCGTCGGACATACAGACGGACGGACGGACAGCCAGACAGACAGACACACAAACAGAGCGAAACCAATATATGCTTTTCAGCATATAATAATTAAGCCTAAGAAAAAAAAGCGCCTTAATTTAGTTACTCGAAAATTTGCCTTAAACAAATTTACCCCACATACCACCAACCCGAGCTATATAAATTGCCGTAAACTAGTGAATAGGATTTTTAGCGGGTTTTAATGATTTGCAGCAAGTTGCGCGGATTTTATGAATGTCTTGGGTGATTTGTGATGAATTAAACCCTGTTCAGTTATTCAAATTTGGCAAAAAAAAGTGACTTTCTTTCGAATCTGTAGTCCAAAGCATAGATTCATGATAATGTTTTTAGATGCAACAAACAAATAAATATTTTACATAGTACATAAACCTTTTATTTATTTATCAATGGACGTGTCTACAAAATCTGTTTGGTTTGGTTGGTTTGTTTGGTATTAACGTCCTTTTCAACTGCTATGGTCATTTCAAGACGGCGTTATAGGGTTCTTTAACGTGCAACCGGCAAACGACTACACGGGACCAACCGCTTTACTTTCCTTCCAAAGGAAGTGCGTGATCTCAGGATTTTCCCACAGAATCATGTACTGTATATCCGTAATACTGAATAACGGCTTATAATAATTGAAGTTTGAGATATAAGCACGGGTATTATTATTATTATTATTATTATTATTATTATTATTATTATTATTTACAATCAGGTTTACAATGGTTATATCAAGAAAGTTGAAAGTTTTTTCGGTTTTTTAAAATATATGATTTTAAGGCATTATTAAAATGTGTGCAATTATGAATACATTTATAACGAGAACAAACAAAGATGTGACTTCGCACATAATATGGCAAGTCATTCCAAAATTTAAAAATGTTATAAGGATACATTCTGCGTTTAAAATTAGACAGTATGGGAGTGACAAATTTAAATCGTTGAGGTTGACGAATATCTATAGAGCTATTAAAATACTGTATGATTTTGGAGCTGTATTTCTGTATATTAGAGCTACTGAATATTAGAGCTGTATTGGAGCTGTATTCCGAATTTCTGTATATTAGAGCTACTAAAATATCTATAGAGCTATTAAAATGATTAGGGTCTTCGTGATTACGTAAAGAGTTGGCCAACGATTTCAATCTACAATAAATAACAGTGTTCTGAAATTGACTGATAACGATTAAGCCTGAAGGCTACTCGAATGCATTGATTCACTGCAGTTTTTAACATCTTTAGTCGATAGGTATATGCGCATGACCATAAGCAGATGCCATATTCAATGGTGGCATATATCTGTGCTCGTATTAAAATGGCTAGCTCTTTAGAATTTAAAATTTAGCTTAGACGATAAAACAAATAGCATTTTTTTGTAATTCTTCGAATTAAGTTTTGAATATGATCTTGAAAGGTCAACTGTGTGTCAACGTCTATTCCTAAAACACTGATAGATTCATTGGTGACTGGGGTATTAGGATGAAGAAATATTATTATGTTTGTTTTTTGTGTATATAATATCATGGCGCGTTCACGATACCAGGATTCTACGCTATTTAAATCTTCTTGTAATAATATCTTCTCTTGTTCAATATCGTCGTAGTTGCATTGAGAGAACAAAAAGTTATCATCAACGTATGATAATAAGTTACAATGTAGAGGTAGATCAAAAAGGGATCGTGAGAAAACAGAGTAAAATATGTTGGAAAAACCAGAACCTTGGACGACACCATTGTTGGACATATCATAAGTAGACTGGTCGGGATTATCTTTATCAACTATACTGAAATAGCGATTGTGAAAGTATGAAGCACACAGAGATAATGCTGAACTACGGAATTCTATATTATACAAATCGTGTAAGAGTTGACGACGTGAAACGGTATCAAATGCTTTAGATACGTCTGTTTTTGCAAAGATTAAGGATTTTTTCTTATCAAGAGTTTCTATGATTTTTTGATATATTTTCATTATAAGTGAGCTGGCACTACGATTGGCTCCGCATCCATATTGATTACGATGTAGTAGGTGTTGGATGTACGATTTCAGTCTCTCGATATGTCTATGCTTAAGGTCCGTCTTCTTACTCGCGTCTGTGCTCACAATCGAATGTGGGAACACAAATACGGCACGTGCAAACTTTTCCCAATATCTAAAATCATAAAACGAGTGTATTTGGTATGACGCAAAGTTAAAATTATTGCATCATCCGTAATGATTACTGCATCATCACCCGTGGGTGGGTACATTATTGTTAACTATCGAGAGGAAGGAATCTGTAGAAATAAATTAAGCATTCCAAAGCACATAGAAATTCAAAGCGCATAAATTATAAATAAAATGAAGACTTCAAAAAGCATCAAAATATCTAAATTAACATTTAATTGATTAGTGGAAATGGAATGCGAGGACTCAACACTTAATCAGTATATTTTGCGTAGCCAGTGAGGAGGGTAGCCGCGTTTCCATCTTAAGTGTGTGTATGTGTGTTTTTTTAATTTTAATAACGTTCAATGTAAGAGTGGGTTGTTGGTTGTTATTGTTGGCTTGTCATATTGTTGTAGGTAGTATCATTGTTGAGTTTAGAAATCGACACCCCTTTTTTCTTTTTTACATACGAAACGTACAACGATTATTGAGATATCAACCGAAAGGTTTTGAACAGGCTTCTGACATAGTATACTCATATTTCGTTAAAACACGTTGTTTCATTAAAGAGTGCAGTTAATTAAAAAATAACGAAAAAGTTACCCGTTAATGGTTATGCAGCTTCCCTGCAAAACATTGAACAGAATTGAGATTCCATAGTCTCAAAGAAAGCTTCGCACAGGTACACTGGTTTAAATATAAACCAGCTTATCCTGGGGAATTATTTTTAATAACTAATAATTATTGATAATCTTATAACCTCAGATTTATATATACAAAAAATCAAGATTGTACTTTTTAGAATTCTGATTCCATAACTCCAATTATTAAGTAATTTTCATATTTTAAATTTTTTGAGTTTTTAAATCTGAGACTATAAGGTTATCAATAATTAGCTATTAAATATAATTAGAAATAAACCTCTGGGGCTGTGGTTACTTACAATATGAAGAAACAGGAGACACAAGACAAAATATATTTTGTTGCATAAAAAAATGAATGGTTTTTCACTCAGCTTTGGTTCAGTCCGCGGAAATCCATGACAAAGTAGTGAATAACGTTTTCGGACTGTGTTAAAACATCATGCAAAGTTTGACGCCTGTTGGTTTCGCGGTTTTAGAGATTATTGCAAATATACAGACAGACAAACAGACATCGACTTTTATTAATAAAGGTAGCTCGATACTCTCAACAAGGTTTAATAGTTCTTATTGAAAAAAAAAATATTCAGCATCAAAAAAAAAGTGGGCAGTTACGCATTATTGTACATTTTAATGGGGAAAAAATTGTCATTTAGGGAAACCTCCCTCTCCCGCTCAAAATCGGTTTATACTTAAATTTTAAATAGAATGGTCGCTACTGCGCAAGCCTCCAACGAATTATTTAGTGCTCCTCGATCATGAAAACCTAGCACCTTTGAGAAAATAAAAGTTTCCAACCAAACTTTTTTTAAAATGAGGACATTAGCTATAGATAACACATAAAAACATCACTGCATTCCAAAATACCTTTAGATACTTAGTTTATGGCCAGTAAGATATGAAAAATGAGAATATGTAAAAAAAATTGTGATGAGTTTAAGAATTTGACAACACCGGTAGATTACGGGTGGATTAAAACAAGTTAAAGGCTTTGTTAGTTTCTTTTTTCTTTTGAGTTATTTCTGCTTCATTTAGGTGACGTACTCTTTAATTGTAGCAGCTAATACATAATATTATCGGGGCACTTCTGTTTACTACGATCACATAAATTAATTTCCCGTTCACAAATCAATTTTTATCTATCCATGTAATTTGCTTGCTATAAGTTATCGCTTTTGGTTGATATTAAGACGATAACTTTGAAGGGGATGAATTGAAGAACTGTTTGATAATCATCGTTGCGAACTTTACTCGTAAAGTAAAATCCCGATGAAACTTTCACTGGCTACCGTTAAATGGGGCCAGAAGTAAGACATTCAATCGCCATGAACTCGCAGGATATGGACGCTGTATCTGTGAGGGAGTCAGTTGAGCCCTAACATTATTTTTCCTTTTTTCCCCCCACCTATAGAGATGTTTTAGATGGAATACACAGAACTCCGATGAATAGCATAATACGGGACATGACAATTGTGTATTTGTCTGTGATCATTAGTATGGTATTCATAGTTGCGCATGCAGTTCTGGACAAAAAATTTATATTAAATTTCATTGATTCAAAGTTTACCAACTAAAGAGAGCCCTAAATCGACCAATGGAAATTCCAAGCTATACGGAAGAATTGTTTTCTAAAGAATGTTTAGGGCATCTTTCCAAAAACTATGAAAAATTTAGTTGTTCCTAATGTATAATTTCTCGTATTTAATCGGCCAACTATCTGGGAAACTTACTCAAACAAAAACCTTCCTGCTTTCCGCACTTAACTCAATAAAGAGACACATTAACTTTAGAGTAGGATCCTTCCTATTGCTCCCGGCCTGCATCACTTATATTATCCAATTGATATTTATTATTCATGCTCAGAATTTATGAACCACGTCTCCGCGGTCCCGAACGCGACTCTCCTATTCTTTAACATGGAAAGACGGTTTTAAAAGGTTATCGAAGGGGAAATTTTGACAGATATCACAAAACTGAGTGAAAACGCAGCAACGTTAAGGTTTTCTCTTTCAACGGTCTTATGTACCATTGAAATTCGAATTTTTAAATGGTGTATGAATGTTTTTCGTACACTTTATAGTTACACTGCCCTTGCCAATGAATTAGAAACATCATTAGGTCAATAGACTGTAGAACCTCCGTTAGCCTGAATGATAGCATGTATACGATGCATACGATTAAGTATCGATTCTACGAGGTACTGCAGTGCATTCAGATCAGGTGATGCCCATACATTCATCAATGAATGAATGAATGAACTGTAAGGGTTAAACTAGAAACCGAAGTGGTTAAACTAGAAACCGAAGTGGTTAGGAGGAAACCAAGCTCTGCGACTCTCGGAGTCTATTGTACTATCCCCATTTTATCTTAACGACTGCTGTAAGATGGTCGCAACAGCCGGGACCGACGGCTTTACGTACCCTCCGAAGCACGGATGCATTCATCAAAGAAACCTTCAGCTCCTGTAAAATTGGCGGAAGAGGATGTTGTTGACGGATGCGTCCCTCCAAGAAATTCCAAACATGCTCTATCGGATTAAGAATCCGGGCTCATTGGAGGCCAATAAACTAAGCCTGAACTGTCTTGAACGATGGACCGTAGCACTATCATCCATGAAGGATCCGTCACAATCAGGGAAAAAGTGCAGCATCGCAGTAGGGGCTTGATCGGCAACAACGCCCAGGTACTCCTTGGCTGTCATCTGACCTTCAAAGAATACCAGGAGGTCCTTATCAAATAGCAAAACATCAACCATACCAAGACACTCCCACCAGAACCTTGAATTGCTTAGATAAGGCAGGATGGATCCGTAGCTTCTTGGGGCTGCTACCAACCGTCTGTACAAAATAACCTGTCGCGTGACTCGTCCATATTAGTTAACCAGCCGCCCCTTACACTTCTGCAGGCGAACTTTTCGGTTCTTCGCTGAAATGAGAGGCTTCCGCACAGGCGCTGGCTCGCCATCCCTATTCTCTTCTATTCCTTGTGTATTGTTGGGTTGAGATGAGCCTTCATTGAAGTCTTCCGGTAATTGCTGCACAGTAAACGCTGTAGACGTTGGGACAAACATCTACTTCCACAAATTAAACATTTTACAAAGCTCGTCTTTTGAGATACCTCTCAGCTGTGTCCTCGATGATCGTTCATTTTTCCCATTCTACCGCAACTACCGACACTACCGCTGATATGACGAGTCGAAACTCTATATGACCCTGGAAATTCTCTGATTTACCGTGTCGCGTGGCATTTACGTAAAAGTGCAACTGTGAATTCATGGCCAGCCTGTGTACTAGCCTTGTTGTCCTGGACAACAACTCGGCACTCTTCAACGAAAACGCCGCGCCGAAATTGCAGAGACCCATGCAGTTTAGGTGTTCTAAAAAAGTTCATTATTTCGAATGGGAAAATTATAATTTGACAGATTCAAAATCAATTTAAAACTGAGTTATTTCAGTGAAATTGTCACTACTGAGAACTGTGCAAAACCACCACTGATTAGCATTCCTCATTTACGCTGCTAAATTTTATATACTAGACGTTGAGCATGATAGGAAGCGTCCTTAACTTAGAATAATAAACTTTGTACTCATTGCTGAGTGATATTTAAGAAATTTGTCCATTACGAACAGAAACTGTTAAATCATGAAAGCAGTAAAGATAGCAGCAGAGGACTCTGGCGGAGACTTGTAGAACCAATTAAAGCAATACCAGAATTTCTAGATATATAAACTTCTACAGAGTCGAGTCACTGAATTATGACCGCCACGTAGGTTTATGTAAATACGGTTGTGCCCATTCACAGGTATGATCATCGGTACCGTGCAAAAGGCGCAGCATTTCGGAAACCGCAGCTTTTGTGAGCTGTTCGCGTAATGCCGTAGTGAAAGTATACAATGAATGGAAGAATAAACAAGATGTGGATTCCAGGCGCGCAAACTATACGGGACTACGGGGCGTTAATGAACGGGTGAGCAGCGCTTGCGACGGCTGGTTAAGAGTGATCGACGCGGTACCGTCGATACATTGACAGCCCCATTGAACGAGAAATGCACGAGAAAGCTATCGAGAACAGCTGTGCAACGCACATTGTTGCATCTTGGGCTCCGCAACACACGTCTGGTTTCAGCACCCATGTTGACAAGTCTGCATCGCAAGAAACGACGTGTTCTTGGAATGCAGTACAAACATAGACCCTAAATCAGTTGTAAAAGGTTACTTTTTCCCATCAGTCGCGTTTTCTACTGCAACGTATCGATGGGCGCTGGCGTATCCGCCGGGAGACATCCGAAAGCAAACTACCCGAAACCATTGTTGGACAGCAACAAGCTGGAGGAGGCAGTATAAATTGTTTAATCTGTGAGCCGGGTGCCCGCTTCCCATTGGGCTTTCCACCTTGACAACTTGGTTGTCTTTAAGAGACTTAGTGATAGCATAGCTATAGAGGTGTCTGCGATAGCCCAGTTGGTAGAGGCGTCGAGCATATGATACTCGAGATTCCTGGTTCGAATCCAGGTCGCAGAGTTTTTTCTTCCATTTTTTCAAACTATCTACCCTGTTAAAAATAAGACTACCCTGCATCACATAAGCAAATTAAGAAAAAATGTCACAATAAGAAGCCAATTAAAGTATATTGTATGGTTTACCTACCCACTAAATCTCCTATAAATAATTTATTTGCAGATACTAAATTTCATCGGTTTTGACTTAACTGTGGGTCTGCAAAAACTTCATTAGTACAAATTCGAAATTTACCCTTTTAAAGCACCATTTTGATGGCAAGTCTTAACGGCAAATAGCAGAATACGGTTGGAAATAATATACGCTGCTATAATGAAACTAGAAGACCAAAGAAAACAATCAATAATGATATAGCTCTAAACGTGACAATCAATGTTTGGAAATAAAGTACCTACGTCAACATACAGAAGAACGATGAAATCAACGGGCTATTCATTTTTTAAAGCCAGAATTAATCCACTGATAACTGCAGCCCAAAAACAGATGACGCATCATTTGGACAAAGGAATAATCATAGTAGTCAATTGATGACTGGAACAGAATTGTATTCTAAGGTGAATCGAGATTTGAGGTCTGCTATGGAAAAAAATCAATCCCAAGTACTATGGAAAAAAAAGCGAACCATATCATGCAGAATGTTTAAGAAAATCACCTACGTTTCCAGCCAGTCTCATGGTGTAGGGATGCATGAACACTCGTGGTGTTGGACATCTTGTGCTTATCAATAATGAATGCAGATAACTACATATATTTGGTGAACGAGCATTCGTCAAATGAATCTTCCACGCAGATTCATATTTCAGCGAGGCAGGCTAACCTGTCATACAGCAAAGGCATCCAAGACATGGCTGGCAAGAAAGTAGATAAAACTTATGGATTAGCCTACCAATAGTCCTGATCTGTTCCCAATAGTGAATTTGTGGAGAACCACAGAGTAGGCCAAAGAAAGCCAATTACTGTTGACCAATTAAAAAATGTACTGTGGAAGAATGGGGAAAAATAACCTCTCAACAATGTTCTAATCCTTATCAAGCATGCCAAAATGTTTAAATGCACTGCTCAAAGTTAAGGGAGATTTTTATTTTTTTTAATTATTTTATTTTTAATTATAAGTAATGTTACAAACAGTGCATATCCGGGGCCGGTATGGTAATTGACCGACGAGTTAGGTCCCCGGCAGAACGTAATGTGTCAAGATACAGAAAAACAAATAAATAACGAGATTAGTCATTAGTTAACGAATAATTAGAAAATTACAACAGAATTAACAAAAAAACTGATAGGAATTAACAATAAACAGAACGGGTTGGAGCAAACAAAGCCCTCTAAATAAATACAAAAAAAAACGTGACAAACCATTCCAGACAAGCGCTAATAAGGGTCATATTGATCTCAGTGTGCATTATAGAAACAAAATTTGCATAAAATATCATTCAAAATGATACATAATACAAATAAAATAAATAATAATTAGATTATAATCTAAACCAAAAATACAATAAAAGTAGAACAAAAAGAATGGGAAAGAGGACAGAGGAAAAAAAGTGAAAGAAAGAAGAAATGAGAAACCGTTAAGAGTAAATTAGAGATAGGCGATAAAAGAAATGGCTTTAAGCTTTTTTCTAAAAAGCGGATACGATGGAATATCCCGAACATCCTCTGGTAAATAAGACCAAAACATTAAACCGGTATATGAAATGCAGCGACGAGAGTAGTTGGTCTTAGCTACTGGTAAACGAATATCACTAGCTTTACGGGTAGGATAATTGTGCTTATCTAACTGTGAAATAATATTGAAAAGGCGGGATAAAATTAGCTGTTTATTTATGACCTTAAAAACAAAGGAACATAATTGTATAAAATAAATCTGATGAACCGTTGGGATTTGAAGTAAAGCAAAAAAATGAGAAACAGATTGCGGAATACGAAATTTGGTGATAGTACGTAGGAACCATTTCTGTAGTCTTAACAATCTAGTCGTGTTATACGAGGTTAATGAACCCCAAAAAATGATACAGTAGCAGAGAGAAGAATGTATCAGAGAATAATAAAGAAGTATCAATAAGTAATTAGGAAGATAATGAAGTCGGGAAATCATTCCTTGGTACCTGTTAAGGTTTCTTAAAAGAATGTCAACGTGCAAATCCCAGAGATGAAACTAAATATTAGAGAAGTAAGTGTTAATATAACATAGGTGGTCTTAAATTTATGCGTGTAGACACTGGTCTTATTTTTTGTCAATGGATAGAAAAAGTGCACACTTTTGGCCAAATTTTCCTGTTTTACACCAAAAACCACCCAAGTGGATGGACTTCCAGTTCCGTGCACACATTTGACCAAATTTTCCTTAATGTTTATATTTTGGCATTGTAAAAATAAGAAAATATTGAAAATATTTTGTGCAAATTTGTATGCTATATTCAATGATGTCAGTAGTTTTTAGATTTTTTTTGCATATTAAATTTCCAGTGTTAGTGCATTGAAGATGAGAAGCAAAATGTTTTAATAAGTGATCTTAAATATTTGGAAGGGTTTGTAAAACCTTTCTTTCATATAATCGAATTTAAATATGGAAGGTTGTTTCATGTGTATGGTGACGTTTGCTAAAACTCGTAACACGGGTTTGAAATGCATGAGGTTCTTGAAATTTTACACATGAGTTCGGTAATAATCGAACTTACTATTACGTTCTTCATTTTCAAGTTTTCTGCCAAAGTGCCCTCAAAAATTGAATAGATATTTTGGAAGAATCGTACTCTGGTTACTCTTATTCCAAATAATAGAACAGTGTAAGGGAAAAGATTTCATTATTTACAAGAATGATATAACAAACGTTATCAAACGCAGAAGATAAATGGATTCAAACAATCAACAGTGCATCGCTGCTGAACGAAAAGCGCACCCCCGTTCTTCCCGCACTAAGGCTAATAATCGAATAAGAAGAACCTAGTCCTTAAAGAAAATCCGCCAACCCAACGAGCCATTGCAAGCAAGATTGGAATCTGGTATTATTCGTCAACATTTGAAACTAGAGCCGTCTTAAGGCCTGAATTCACGCTTTGTTGCCAAGACACTTTGCAGAGAAAACTGTATGAACGCTATTTGGCAGGCGACAAATGGAAGAACATAGTCACTTTGGATGAGGCTTGGCTATTTATCGAGAGATGCCAAGACAATTTTTTATTGACAACACGGTGATACAACTCGGTCTGAGTCGGTGCGTCAATGCAAGGAGAGTTTTCTTAAAGGATTTTTTATGGTTGTTGGGTACAGCTACAATGGATACAAAAGATAGGTTCTAAAACAAAGATAAATGCTGCTTAATTTCAGGATGTCTTGGAATACATATATCGTAACAATATCTCACGGTTATATCGCACGAGGGCGAAGGACATGTACATCTTCTAGGACAAAGCATCCAGCCACACTAATAAATCGGGTGTCCAGTACTATGATCGAATGGAACAGAAAACTAGGATTAAGGTTATCTCATTCTCAGATATCCCTGTCAAGTCTCCCGGTGCCTCTTCCATGGATTTTTGTGGATTCGGTTTCCTTAAAAGAGCTCTTCATGTAAGACGTCGAGAACAATTTCTAGATTTGGAAAGTCTGTCAAGAGGAGTGAAAGAAATATACCTCACTGTTCTCTGTAGAAACCTCTTAACCTATAGCCTGTTCTCTTGAAGGCAAGATGTCGAGGGATTTCTAGAAGAAAGGGCACAAAAGGTAATGGAAAAATGAGTTCCAGTAGACCTGCAATAAGTATATTCTCGTGACAATCAGCATGAAACATCCAATAATAAAAGAATCTATCCATCGAACACGAACATTCATCCACTGCGGGATTTGAACCCGCAACTCGATGATTATTAAGAGTCTAAGCATAACAATTTATTTTCTTTTTAATACAGTTATTCATTTTTAATACATTTCAGTTATTCAAGGAATTCGGAATTTTGCACTTATCGCCGTAAAATATAAGAAGTTTCAAGTACGGCTATTATTATTAATAATAATTATAATAATTTTTAATAATAATTTTAATTAAATTTGGGTCAGCACCAGCAGGCCGAGGTCCAAAGCGAAATTACTATAGCACCATCATAAAAAAATAAAAAATATCTGGGTTTGTAAGTTCCCGATTATAATAAACCTTCAATCTAAAATAATAATAAATATAATAATAATAATAATAATAATAATAATAATAATAATAATAATAATAATAATATGGAAGATTGCGGGAAGAGATATAGGAGTGGAGGGTAAGGTGACGGAGTTCATTTGGTGTTGTGTGTTTATTTTATTGTCGAGGGCTTTTCGGGTGAAGTTCGCGAAGACGACCATCAGAGGATGGAAGCCACCGGAAACGAACAAGACTTTCTCTAATCTGCTCTCCGCCATGATCCCTTGTTCCTCGGGGAATTTCTACTCCATTTTGCCGCGTGCCAAGATGGCGATCGACAAGATTTATTGGCAGCCGTTGGATCCAATTGCAGGGGAAGAGAGGTTGACGGCAGCGGGAGATGGGGGCCTCAGAAATCCTATCGCCGGCGCAAACATGATCTGGACAGCGCTTCAGCCCACCAACCAATGCTGGCTGCGTGCCGTCTTCATCGGAACAGCTGATTACGTCTTATCGCAGTGGCCACTTTGACGCACGTGCCGCTCGTGCGCCCTTTCCTAGTGGCCCCTTGCGCCCGCCACGAGGCCACCACGTTCCCGATAGCACCCTCTTGAACTTCACCTCTTTCCATAGAGAATCCCCCTGCGCAATTGAGTTGAGGGCTTAACATGGAATATGTAAGCACCGCCTCCTTCCACTTTTATACCCACCCTCTCACCTAAAACCTCACTCTTTTTCCTTCCTCGCTACCCTCAGAGCAAAAGCCCCCACTCTTCCATTTCCCCTTGAATTGAATGAGATCAAAATAGATCGATGACGGTTCCTCTGTTGCCAGGAGAAGGAAATTCGACGATGATCTACTCCCGGACGGAGGAGGGGCTTGTGACGAGAAAAAGACGCTCGGCCTTAATCAAACGGAAGGTTCTTTATCTTTCATCTCCGTGCCTCGAATTCCGAGTTTCTTCCCACCCTCTGTCTAAAGCACCTTCGGCTTCACTTCTTTTTTTCCTCTTTCTTCTTTGAAAGAAGAGATTTTGTTTCGTTCACGACCTGCGCTGAATAAGATTGCATATCCGAAGGAATATCAAACAGAAGTGGCGAGATGAGAGTCTAAATCGCCATTTATTTTTATATATAGTCCTAATCTATAGAATGTATAAAAAATGCTACAAACCCTATTCACCTAAAGAGTACACCAGAATTATAAAAAGTTTTCCATTGTTTTTTGAGTAAAAAAACCCAACCTGAAACACATTCGATGCTGGTTTCTGTGTATTTTAATATTCACGAACATGACAATCTGTAGACCAACTATCGAAATAACTTTCTTTAAAGAGTTTCGTCATCCAGACTAAAAAAAAGGAGACTAGGTTTCGAATCTGCAGACCGAAGCATTGACTCATGATAATGTTTTTAGAAGCAACAAACAAATAAATATTTTTTACAGTACATGAAACTTTTATTTATTTATCAATGGACTAGTCTACAGAATCATGTACATCGTTAATACTGAATAAGGACTTATAATAAATGAAGTATGAAATATAAGCACGGGTATCGAGTCTTTCGATATGTCGAGTAAACCGAGCGTCTATGGTTAAGGTGCGTCTCCTTACTCACATCCGCGCTCACAATCGAAAGTGGGACCACAAATACGGCAGGTGCAAGCTTTTCCCAATATCTAAAATCACAAAACGAGTGTATTTTGTATGACGCAAAAATAAAATTATTGCATCATCACTCGTGGGTGGGTACATTATTGTTAACTTTCGAGAGGAAAGAATCTGTTGAAATAAATTAAGCATTCCAAAGCACATAGAAATTCAACAAGTGCATAAATTATAAATAAAATGAAGACTTCAAAAAGCATCAAAACGTCTAAATTTACATTTAATTGATTCTTCAACGTTTCAAAATAATAAATTATGAATTAAATTGTGAATAATAAAATATATATTGTAATGGAAAAGAGTTTATTCCAATACACTAGGATTCATTAGTCTTCATTCATAACACTGAAAGCAAAACGTTAGGCCATTACTCGAATTGGCTAGGTAAGACAGCGAAATATAGTGGCGCTATCTGTTACCACACTTTCAATATATTCTATAATATCTCTGTAAAATTGTTGCGCAGACAACAATGGTCAGGTGACTTTTCAGTGCCAGCGTGTGCTTCGTGCCGGAGCCAACAATGCTTAAACGTGCAACAATATTGCAAAACTGTTTCCGTAACACTTTTTAGTGTCGTTTTTTTGCATCATGCTTTTTAACGTTCAGCCTTAAAACATTATCACGTTAAAACTAAAGTAAGCACTATTCTTATCATTGCAAAAATTCATTAAACTAGCCATATTCCCCAGAACCATTTTCGTAAAAGGACAGGAAAATATCTTTAACTCATATCCCAGCTATTTATACAAGAAATATCCTTCTTTTCTTACTCTTATGTGAAGACTTCCTGCAAAGATATCACTGGACAAAACTCACCGAATAGTCCCATTAAAGTGAAGTTACCATATATAATAATTTTTATCAAGTATTTTAATAATCATGAGCGACTTAAAGATGAGAAATGACAACTTGAGAAATTTTTAAAAAATTTTGTTTGTGCGAGTGCGATAGCTCAATGACTTCATAATTCTAATAATTCTATGTGTAACGCCCCATAAACACAACTAGCTATGTGACAATAATTTTTTTTATGAGCACTTAATTCCCTTTCCGTGTGTAACGAACACTTAGCTAAATTTTTAAAAACATTTTTATAATGGACAATTTATAAATTCGCAACACTTTTGCAATGGTGTCCACTTAAAATGTGCATTTTGAGGTAATTATATAACTTTAATAAAAATTATATGATAATTAGATAGATAGTATGATTTTACAATATTAACAGAAAAAAAACCAGGTATATATAATTCTCTTGATAAGCATTATTAGAAATTAATTTCATGATATCCATGCTGTCTAATAACGTTAGATAGCTTGATATAAGGGAAAAAATATAAAGGCTGTTTGTCCATGAGGATGGTGCTTCGGTATTAAAAATAGTTTACCTGTGTATTTTTTCCTTATTCCAAGAAATTAATTATTATGCTAATTTTATTAAATCAAGCAAATGCTAATTTACAATGCGTTATGAAAGGTCAAACCCCACATTTACTCACCTGACCAACACCACCTACGTCATACATTATTACATCATCATTAGTCGACCAAATTTAGGGCTTATTATTGGTAGAAATAGGATTAACAACGCAGCCAACGAGAAAGACAGGCCAGACATTAACAATGAAGATTGGATTGTTGCTAGATCTACTTTGGTCATGGGACTTTTTAGTGCTCCGGCCTGTCTTTCTAGTTGGCTTTGATTAACAATGTATGAAGTTTCCGTTATCGGGCCTTCTGTCTAGGTGGTGTTGACCCAACGCCTCCTAAATATAAGGCCTGAGCGCGAAAACGTCATACATTGTTACATCATCATCCGAAGATATGTTTAATCGCATTTCTACCAATAATAAGTCCTAAATTATGTCTTCGCATGATGATGTATGACGTTTTCGCGCTCAGGCCTTATCTTTAGGAGGCGTTGGTTGACCTAACCATCTTAATCCAAGCAACAATGTCACCTTAAAATCCAAGATGGAAACAATGAAGGTTAGGTGACTTTTCAGTGCCAAGGCCTGTCTTTTTCGTCGGCACTGTGTACATATTAAATTATAAATTACTTACGAATAAATGAATGGCTACTGAAACTAACAATTGAGACATGCATTGCCATGGAGAAGACGACGTTGGAAGAATTTTTAGAGCTGTAGATATTAGGAAGTGAGCGATATATTGATTACAAAATTTGCGCACAAACACACAAACAAGTAAAGTTAAATAAAAGTGTGTAATAAAATATGATTTATAATTTCATTTTATTTCTATTAAGATTGTCTTTTATGATATTATAAGTATGGAATTTGTCTAAGAGCCTCTATGGAGAATTAATAAAATTAGTATAATAATTAATTTCTAATTGTGCTTATCAAAGTGCTTATTTAGTTTTTTAGATATTTTGTTTACTGTTAAGGATTGAAAACCATAATAGAAAATTTGAAAATTCAATAAATAAGCTACAGCAGATAGGATACAACCGGGGGGGGGGGGGGTTCTAGAAATTTAGGCGTCGTCTGCTAAGGTCATTTTGCGCCTTTATATCTGTACACAGCCAACGCCTCCTATAAAGAAAGCCTCAGCACTGAAACGTCATACATTGTTACATCATCATAGGTCGACCAAATTTAGAGGTTATTATTGGTAGAAATGCGGTTAACAAAGGACGAAGTATGATGATGTAACAATGTATGACGTTTCAGTGCTGAGGCTTTCTTTATAGGAGGCGTTGACACAGCCCGGGACAAACACAAACATCCATGCCCACAGCGGGATTCGAACCCACGGCCAGGCGGACTCGAGAACTAGAAAGCCTACGCCCTAACCCTCCCGGCCACTTGGCCGGCGTGTATACAACGTAATCAAACGTTTCCTCACACATGTAATTTTGCGCTGCAAGTTTAATTTCAGGAAATAAGTATGGTGTTGAATCTCCCTTTGCTTTTATTACCGCCTATAACTCTCCGAGAAAGATTTTCCAGTAGATTTTGGTAGGTAGCTTCAAAAAGTTTCTTCCATTCTTCCCGAAAAGCGTTGATGAGTCGGTCGCAGATGCTGGGTAATGTCGCTGAGCCCGTAGTCGTCGCTCCAATAAATGAATTATTCATCCCACATCTGTTCAATTGGATTTATATCGGAGCTCCGTGCAGGCCATTCAGTTTCCTCAAACTCTGTCTCCTCAGACCGTGCTTTGCGACAAGGAGCATTGTCATGTTGGTACAGTGAGGTTTCAATTCCAAACTATTGCTGAGTCTTTGGCAGTGCAGACTTGTCCAAAATGTCAAGGTAAGTTGCAGACATCATAGATCCTACTGCTGTAACAAATTCACCGAATACAGAGCACAGGCATGAAGCGCCATTCAGGCATCCATGAAATCCAGATTGGCCATTTGATTTTATTCCGAAATTTCTCGCTCCATACAAAATGACTCAGTTTTGGTGAGCTATTCGCCATTCTAAATGTCGTTTTGCATTGATGCTACTGAAATTCGGCTTATGACCAACAGCACGGCCATTGATACTAAGGTCCTCAGTTTCCAGCGAATGGTGATTGTACGAGCGGTATTTGAAGTGGCATTTCCAAGGGCGTAGCCAAGAGCGGGGGAAGGGTATAAGGGGCTGCAGCCCCCTCCTCAGGGGTCAAAAATTGCGACGAAAGAATTGTACGTAAGTTAAATATCACTTACGTACTTCCATGAAGGACCGCCTCTCTAATGGGACCCCCTCCACATTTATTTTTTTTTTCACCGAATTTTTTCCCATTCATTTAATTAATACAAAACGAACCTCCTTAAAGGGCACCTCCATAACAGGACCAAGGACCACGCTTTTCTGGAACCGGAGGACACTGAATCTCTTTACAAGGACCATCACCAGCCAATCATAAAGCAGTTTATAGGACCGCCAACCACAAAATGTGATGTAGAACTAACAGATCAGAAAAGCGGTTGTAAAACTAGGACATTTATCTGCCTAAAAATACCATATTGCAATTTAAAAGTTGAACTCCAACAGCCTGGTCCATTGTTGGCAAAGTCTATAATGGTGCTGGACGCAGTAAATTGGGAGAATATCAAGGGAGACACAATAATCAAGTGTTTTATAACTGCCGTATTGTAAATTCAGATATAGAGGAAGAGGCTTCTACTGAAAATTTGATTTACTTTATACCTCAGTCTGATTGTAGATAACATTGCAGGTGCATTGGGAATCAAACAGTTAACTTTTGAAGACATTGAGCGTTACGGCGAAACTGGTCCTGATGTTAAAAATGAAGAACATGTAAGTGACAAAGAGGATGAAGAGTTTCTAGATAAAATTGTTGTAGAAGCAGTTTAATGCAATTATAACTTCTAAATTATGTAAAAGAAGATGCAGCAGAGTACCCTCTATGAAATATCTTTGGATGATGGAGAAGCATGTTCAAGACATTATCATAGCAAATCGTTTGAACGGCAAACAGCACAAGCAACTCTAGAACCCTATTTTTATAAACAACTGAATTATAAAAAAAAACCTCTAGAAGCAGATTTTTATTACATTTATATAAATACTGTAATGAAATACGTTACTGTAAGTTTATAAAATAAAGTAATACGTTGCCTTTAATTGAGTTTGGCAGTTTTATTAAGAAAAGCAGATTTGTTTCTTTTAAGCAACAGATAAGCAGCACTCCTGAATTATGGAACCTCCATTTTGGGACCGCCGGCCAGGTGGCCGAGAGGGCTAGGGCGTAGGCTTTCTCGAGTCCGCCTGGTCGTGGGTTCGAATCCTGCCATGGGCTTGGATGTCTGTGTTTGTCCCGGGCTGCGTACAGATATAACTTGTGTAAAGGCGTAAAATGACCATAGTAGTCGATGCCTTAATTTCTAGAACCCCCCCCCCCATTTTGGGACCTCTAAAAATAGGAGCCATGGCCCTTCCCCGTCGGTGGTCCGTTTAGGGAGGTTTCATTGTATATCATTTTCTTTTTATTTGAGTTGGCCAAATTTTGTAGAAATGGTGATATTTTAGCTAAGAGCTTCCGAAAATATCTTGAAAACCACTGCCTAACTCTGAGATACAATCTAGAGGCCAGAAACGCGACTATATCTTCTAGTATTAAATTTCTTCATTATGAACCAAAAATCGCACTTCTTTCTGTGCATTTCTGTGCAAACCGCATTCGATAATAAAATAAATGTTATATTAGTTTATTAAAGTCGTCAGTCTTAAGAATACCATTATTAGGGGGGGGGGTACATAAGTTGGGACACGTCATAAGTTGGGACAAACCAATTTTAAAAAATATAAACATTTCTTGATGCCACTTGTTGGTTTTCAACACTTTCTCGAAGGATGCACAGTTGTGTTATCAACAAGGCCGAAGCTGCAGCCGGTTTCTCACAAAAAATCCAGTAAGTTTTATCCACTTGTAAGTAAATTGTGTCACCAATGTCTCGTGGTAATTGTCAAAAGATAGAAAGATCGTAGATCAACTGTGTATCCTGTTTTGATTGGTATATCAATGGGTTATTTTCATAGCAACCATGTGGTTCGTGCCGCCATTAGATTTTCTATTGTGCTAGATAATGTTGTCAGTTGTCATTTTCCTAAGTCGTAACAGTTTCAATTTCTTAACATGGGATAGCGTTTTCTTTTAAGAACAAACAAAGAACATCGTAAAGAGAAGAAGCTAACAAAGTTTCACAAAAGACGCTCACAAAGCAGAATGGTTATCTATAATCTGCAAGGTTTACTTACGGTTGGATCCGGTACATCTAGTACAAAGATTGGGCACATGAAACCTGCAAAAGTACGGATAAAGTCTATTTTACTTGTTTGGCATGTAGCAACTACACTCTGGCAAGAAAATATAAACTCGGTCAGAATAATGCAATAACTTTTTATTGAGATGATTGTTTAGCATCTCAATTTTTTCTTAATTAATAAACATAAATATATACTGGTAACGTTTAAACAACTCAGAGATTTTGAGTAGTTTTTTAATTAAACAAAAAGTTCACTTTTCCTGCGTAAAGAAATTATAAACTCAGGTTGAAAAGTTTAAATAAAACTTTTAACTTTAGTATGCAAATTTCTTTCAACTTTGCAAGAAAGTCCTCTGCAGAGCTCTTAAACTTGTTGATTGGTGTATTGTAGGACCTTAATCTATTTAAGTCACTTTTATAAAGCATGTTTTTGACTTTACATCATGTTTCAGTTGATCCAGCATGAAAATTCAGATGCCAATTCAGTAGTTTTGGGTAATGTACCTTAAAAAATCTTTTGCATCATGCTTCGCTGAAAATCATTAAAAGAGAAAGAAATAAAAAAAAAATACATTTTCTTCATGGCAGGGGAAATGAAAAGAAAAATTGCTGTCGAAGTACACTATTCACAAACTGTTGTTCAAAATATCATCAAAAAGGTGATAAATATCGAACCAAAAAATAAACATGTCGACACGAAAAACTTACGCCCAGAGAACATAGGCGAATTCAAGTTCTTGCTTCTCGTGAACAAATGTCTGCTCGTGAAATGGCACGTGAATTGCAAACACAAGTGTCATCCGTGTTTCATGAAACTGTGTGCTAAAGCTTAAATTCAAAAACCCATATAAAGTTTAAAAAAATTAAGGCGACATCCAAGCTCACTGTTCGTCATACTGACCTGGGCTAAGGATGCTGTGAAATGGAAACAAGAGTCGAATGAAATAGTCTTTTCTGATGAAAAACGTTTCTGTCTTGATGATCCTGATGGATATTCTTCATATTGGCATAATGTACTAACTCAACCGAAGACAAGCTTGAGTAGACAGGGTAGGGATGGTCTAAACAGCATTCGAAGCAGCAGACAAGGCTGATATCGTGTTTGTGGATTGCAAGATGAACTACGAAAGATACCAAAAACTGATGTACGAACATTTTATCCCATTTGGACCATTCATTTGTGACGCAAACTGGAAATATCAGCAGGACAATACTCCAATATATGTTTCGGCATCCACCATGGACTGGTTCAAAACAGAAAAGGTCGATGTGATTCCATGACCCTCACATCTCAACCCCATTGAAAATATCTGGAGTATGATGGCAAAGATTTTATGTAGCCAGAATAAACAATACTATCATGAGAATACAATTGTGAATACTTGGGACAAAACCATAGAAGATTTAAAAAAATGACTGATACGATGCCTGACAGAATCATAGAGATTATGGAGAAGAAAGAAGGGCCAACACATTTTAGTTTCGGAGATTTTTTTAATTATTTCAATATAGAGTTTATAATTTCTTTACACGCGGAAAGTGAACTTTAAGTTTAATTAAGAAACTACTCAAAATTTGTGGGTTGTTTAAATGTCACCAGCATTTATTTATGCTTATTAACTTAAGAAAAACTTGAGATGCTAAACAATCATGTCAATAAAAAGTTATTGTATTATTTTGACTGAGTTTATATTTTCTTGACAGTGTCTAAAAGCCAAAAGTTGATATCAAAAATCAACATAAGTAAAGTTAAATGGTTTGTCTCATTTTATATTGTAGTTTTGATATGCCCCGTCTTAGCCCGTCTATCCTAATAACATGGGACATTGTTACATAATGAAAACCTACAGGCTAAATAACTTCCGATTCATTTGGTATTTAGCATCCATAATTTTTCCAGTATTGTATTATAAGCATCTGCTGATTTAATTTATTTAATTTAATTTATTCAAGTTTCCAACGGGATTTACCCATAAAGTACATAATAAACAATAAGAGGAAGAAAAAAATAATCAGAATACAATAATTAAAAGGAAGAAAAAAACAATCAGCAAATTCTACATATAGTTAAAAATTCCAAATTCTATGTAAAACACTCTTGAAACGATAAAAATTATAATTAAAAAGATCCAGATTCTTAGGAATAGTATTACCAGTAACTTGGATACACATTGTTTCATTGTGGTGATGATTCATAAAATACTGTGTCTTTTTGTTTAATTCCGTGTGGTTATAAAAAAAATATTTTCTTGAAAATGTTCCAACTTATGCAGCTCTCCTCTGCTGTTAATAAGTTAACACCTTTAAATTAATTAAAATTGTTTTCCTTCAAAGATTAAATATTATTTAAATCCTTGAGCTCTTAAACCTGCAAATTAATATTCCAAAAGCTGAAGACCAGAGAATATATTTGCATTTTAAATTTATAATCTAAACACTTTGCGATTTATTGCTTTCTCAAATTTCCTGTTTCTTTTGAATCACCCGTTATTTAATTTATTAAATTTTTCTCAACGTTTAGTTTCTTACAAAGAAATGTCTTAATCGTCTAATTTTAAGAAAGATTAAATTGCCAGCTCTTAAAAATATTATTGAAGAAACTTATATGCTAGCACATAATTTAACAATATGACGCTTACTAAAATTTTATTTAAAAATTAAATTAATTAAAAAAAATAACGTTTTCCCCTAGACTTTTTTAATTGCATACTACAAAATTATTCGTTTGCTTTAGAAAAGTTTACCAGAATTTGATTACGGCTGAGTTATGTTAGATTTGCACAAAGAGAAACATTTTCGCTTCTAGCAAATATCAATTCGCCGATCTTGCAGCCGTAATAAATCGTCAAGTTTATTTTTCCTCCATTTCCCTTCTCTCCTTAAAAGTATAAGATAATGTTGACGCTAATTTCTTATGTGATAAACTTGCATCGCTTTTATGTGTATGAAGTCAGGATTTGGTCTTCTTTATTTTAAATCCCCCCTGAAATCCCACTTTCCTCCTTAGCAATAACTAACAAAAATTACGGATTGTTTTTCTTTGCGTGTGCGCGTGTGTTCGTGTGTGCGTAGAAATAAATTCCAATTATAAAGAAGAAGAAAAAAGAAGGAGGGTATAGGAAAAAGAAAGGGGAAAGGAGCGAAAGCCCTTTATTTTGTTTTTTGGCTCCGTTAGTCTCAATTGTTTTATTGTCCCAATAGAAAATGTTGAAAGTTTGTTAGAGGATGCGAAATCCCCATTTGATCCTCCATTCTGAAATCGCAACGGTCCAAATCCTTTATTTCTCTGACAAAGGCTTTTGCTTCTCTCTCTCTCTC
>JAHWFO010096488.1:151793-174215 GCA_023313115.1 Rhysida immarginata | reverse complement strand
GTGTGTGTGTGTGTGTGTGTGTGTGTGTGTGTGTGTGTGTGTGTGTGGTAGCTTCGTCTCGGCTCCGTGAGCGGAGGAGCGGGGGTTGTTGGGCAGTCATCCGCCGGCCAGCCGCAGCATCTGTTTACTCTGAAATCGACGATGATAAGGCTGGTTTTATGGCGAGCCTCGCTCTTTTACTATCAAATAAATCATGGAGTCAGTCAATAAAGAGGCGACGGCGTTGGTCAAGCTGACAGAGCTGACGGATCGAGCCCCGAGCCACGGGCCGTCTTCACATGGGCAAAAGCGCCCCCTAGACACCGAGCCCAGCCAGCCTCTGGTTTATCACGACCGAAAGGGAAGGAAGGCAACACCGACCGAATCACGAGCCGACCGATCGGGGTCTGTTGTCTAATGACGCAATTGGCTCGGCATTATCGGCACGCCAACTCAATGGTAGTCGATCGCCGGCTAAGCCTTCTCCTAGGGCTCCCACCCCTTCACCCATACGCACCGTTGTCTAGACGAAGGGGCTCCGGCCGTAAAGATAGGGACCCCCAAACAGACAGGTCGTCGTCTTCTTATTTCTTCTTCTTGTTAACTCATCTCCAGAAAGCAAAAGCCTACCAGATGCCAAGCCTTCAAACCCTCCGACAAGATATCGGCTATTGCTCCAGACACATTAGTACGGCTCCTTCGCCCTGATTCTGGAAGCAACACACACACACACGCACGTATACGCACATTTATTCTGATAGCTAATAAAGAAACTGCCAACTTTTTACAAGTGAAACACAATCGATTTGAATCTATCTGGGCTGATTTGAAAATAAAGATTTCTAAACTTAACGTTTTCATTATTTATTATACAATTTAACGCTTATAATTAACTTGCTCTGCTGTATATTTATATGCAAATTTATTACTCTGTGCTTCAGGTTCCAAAATTAATAGCTCCCTATATCGGGTTCTAAGAAATTCGGAAAACACCAGAAATGTCTCCATTTATAAGTCACGCATAACATTTAATTTTTTTTTTAATAAGGGCCAATGTTATAGGTTATTAGTTTTTTAATCTACGATAACTTTATTCCCTTCCTTTGACAGGAATGTCCCGTCTTCGAATTTTTTTTATTATTTATAAAATTATTTCAAAGATTAGCGTCGCAACATCCACGCATCCGAGACCCATGACCTAAGTTCCTAAGAGGAAGAGTACCATCTGCTGGCAAAATTATTGGATTGTAGCACTGTATTAATAAACTTTCTCTTGACTTATGCCGATATATGCAGTGGTTTTTTGCCGTGGTATTTTGAAAAGATGGCATTATATGTAATTTTGCCAGAATGCAGAGAAAGCAAATTGCTTCTCAAGTCCACAGTTTTTCACTGGAAGAATGTTGGACTAGTAATCCGAAGATTCTATCCCAGGATATGGAATTTTCTTTTCCTGTTTTTCATCTCTAATTAATTTATAAGCAGAGGACTAGCATTTAACCCCCCCCCCCCCAGACCATTTCGCTTATTTACTTTCATATTGTCAAATCGCTTAATTAATCTACTTTCTTAGTATTGAAGGTGATTCTAAAGTTGGCTGGATCTTATCTCTAGTTAGAAATGGATTCCAATATGTCATTTTATAACCTTTCTTGGTTACCTTCATTTGTTATCCCAATTTCTCCATTTTAACCACATTAACTGCTTAAATGCTGATTGTCTTAAAAATGCATGTTCAGTGTAACTTCGTATAAGTGCGATTTCATCGACTAAATTCCTTATAAAGTCGAACAACTTAATGTGTCACACTGATATTTCTCTGAAAATTTTTAAGTGAAAAAGGGAATTATTCACACCGACGAAATTTGACAAAGATTTGAGAAATATGCTATCTAGCGGCAGGAAAGGGAGGTTTCCGTTAAATATCATAAAAGCTCGATTTTAAGAAATTCCACAGGAGTTCTATAATAGATATCAGCAATCTGACTGAAAATATGTGCAACAGTGCAGCCTCTTCTTTCTAAAGAAGTATCAGATATACACGAACGATTTAAATAAATTGGATTTTAAAAGAAGTATCTGAATGTAACTATTTTGAAAAGAATTTAATTCTCGTCGATGAAAACGTAACGAAAAAAAAAAACAAAAACGCAAACGGTTACAGATTATTAAAAAAAACCGTTCATTATTTTTTATTGAGTAAAAATCACCATTTGACAAGTATAAAATCAGTTTATGCCTGAATTTTCAACAGAACTCTCGCTATGTGCCATTGCGCCATACCGATTCGCGTAGTCAAGTTTGATGAACTTAAATGGAATTTTTAAAAGCCTGGGGACCTATTAATTTAGAAAAAGCAAGAAATTTAAATGAAAACAAATTTCACTTCATCCTTTAATGTTCCGTAGAAAGCACAAAAAAAAATGTTGTAGAGAACCCTGGTGGTCATATCAAAAATTCAGGCAATGCTAGAATTTCTGTGTATGTTATACGCATATTGTCCATGAAAGCTTAAAATTATGTTACGGAAGCACTGAGTTCATTTTATCGTTTACTTATTTAATTAATTGGTGCAATTTCATTTAAGAACCAACAATTTCAGCATAATTTTGATAAAAAAAAATTTATTAAATTTTAACAATTTTTATAAGTAAAAGAGAAAATATAAAAACATTTAAAAAAAAAACAAAGATATGTTAGCATGCGATTTATTTATTTATAGTTACAATATGATAGCAGACTTGAAGAAATTTTATTTATTTATTTTTCGGATGAAACAAAAAATTCATTACTGAGAAATCAAAGAATCGTGCACATCATACAATCATATTTATTTTAAAGCAGTTATATAAATATCATATGCATTATGTTTCCAAAGTATATTTATACATATATTTTGTAATGTAAGCAACTATTACGATTTTAGAGAAATGACAATTTAATGATTTCTTTTTTACTTGTGGAGATGAAATGCGGCTTACATGGAATGTCAGTGTTATTTTTGTGGAGATGAAAGTTAATTCTCTCGCTAATTATTATGATCACTTTTATTCAGCGTATTTTTTATTGTAATAAGCAGCAATTTTAAAAATTAACAAATAGCCGGCTTATTTAATACAGCATATGACAGGTAAATCAGGCACAAGACGATTTCCACTAAACGGCTGATTCTTATAACCTGCTTCCATTGCATTAAGAATTGTATGTTGATAAATTCCCGTTAAACCAAGTTAGATTATTTCCACTGAATGAATATTTTCTGAGTCCGATGAGTCAGTAAGTCGCTCAGACTATGTAAATTTAGCCTGAAGATTTTTCCGCATAATCGGCGGCAGAGCGTGTTGGCACCGTTTCCGTGAGCCGTTCTTTGTCCTTTTTGCAAAACACGAGGTAATGAAAATTAAAACAGGGGTTATGTAGCGGCACCATTAACCCTATCGTCACATGGGCGCAACTCATCCTTAAGCCGTAAGTTGTTGGATTTCTTCTTCTCATCAGGTATGCACGCTTTGAGAAAGGAAAAGAAAAGGAACAAGACGAGGGAGGGGGGTGGTGAGGATTGAAGGGAGATGAAAACGATGAACCAAAAGAGTGGAGGAAGGGGAAAAGGGGGAATGGAAGGCTGAATAGAGGCTGAAAGCGCAGTTGTGGCCCTCAGGTGGCGGTGCTGCGCCCGCTAAATATTTGAGCACGGCGGCTCCATCAGCGTTTGCACAGTTAGCCGTGCAAGTTGAAAGCGAAAATCGAATCGGGATAATTCACGTGAGCCATCTAGCAAGCGAAGAAGCGCCCCCTGATTAGGTTAAAACGATCCTCCGCCACTTAGCCTCGTCAAAGAATCATGATTTTGCTCTTTTTCACCATAATGAAGAAAATTGGAAGGAAAATTTGGCGCCTGATGAATTGCCACCCCCACAGCCTTTGACTACAATGAAAGAGTGGCACGCACTACACACACACACACACACTCTCTCTCTCTCTCTCACTCTTTTTGATTCCCCGCCCTTCATTTCTTCTTTACTCTTTTGCTCCTCCCCTTTTCCTTTTTTTTCACTTAACATTTATATCTTCTAAGTTCTTTTCAGGTTCTATAATATCATTCGTCTTTTTGCTTAGGAACAGCTCAATGGATGAAACTTCTGCAGTCCGTTATAGATCTACAAAACTGCTCAATGACACTGATTAAATACTTCGATGAACAAATTGCAAAATATCGAGACAATTAAAGAAAAGAATATACACGCATATACCTTCTTTCCTGGAATAAACCTCGGAGACATGAAAACCTTGGAATAAACCAAAATTGGACACAGAGTGTCCCTGAAATTACCAAAATGACCTTTGCCCAATTTTTTTTTGCAAACATGGAATATTTTCACCTAGGAATCACTTTATCCTTTTTCATTTTTTTCAGTTATTGGTAAAAATTGAAAAAAAATAATCAAAGACTGAAAAAAATTATTTACCTTGAAAAAATATCGTATTTTTACCTATCTTCATAAAAATAAAACGTATCAGACATTTCTGCCATTAATCTTCAGAATCTTAAGTTCTTGGCTAAGACTTGAACTTATTAAGCCTTTTACCAGCATTATGACTGAATAATAATAATAATAATAATAATAATAATAATAATAATAGTTAATAATCTATAGACAAACTGGTCAAAAAATTTGAAACATCTGTGAAACTTACATAAATTTGTTTTAAACAGTTTTCATGCAAAATAGTTAAGATCCGGTGAGTCAAGCATGTACTTATCATCCCGTACGAGGTACATCCAGAAATTAAGTTCCGTTTCTATTTCTCGTCGCGGCAGCGCTACGATCGCAGTTCACCGATTCCATGGAAAGAGTTTAATTCCATTTTAAGGTAGTTATCAGTTGTGTACGCTTCACCCAACGAGATAGAATACATAGAGTGGCTGTATAGCCGTCATATTTGAAACCAATTGAAAGTCCGTCCGCCATTATTTCTTTAGTATAATGGGCGTGGCAGACCTTAACTAAAGCATGGCTTCCTATGGGCGTGTACAGGACCCCAAGACTAAACCAGCGATTTTCAAACCTCGGGTGTGCCGCAAAATATTTTCATTGACAGAAAATCAAATTAAAGCCTTTTAAGAGATTAAATAATCTTTTTTATTTCAAATTATATTAAGTTTTGTTTTGTTTGTGGTAATAACAAAATCCTAAATGGGTGTGATAATTTAAGTCTGTTGCGGAATTTGAGTCAAGGAACACTAAATTAAAGCTACTGTTTATTTTATTTTTAAGGATTATAAGTGACAAATATTTTTTTAAATGTACTATTAACATTTCATGTTTTAACAGGGTTTTTTTTTTTGTTTTTTTTTAAATAGTATCAGCTTATATTGATCCTTGAATATAACGAGTTACACATTTGCCTGGTAATTTTCAAAAGATACTGATTTACACAAGTGATTCATTCTACAGGTAAAAATATTGGCTAGCGAGGAGGGGGGGGGGGGGAGACGCCGCGAAGACCAAATATGAGAAACGGGGTGATAAAATTGATAATGCCCCGGGCGCCGTTTACCCTCGCTAGGCCACTGCCTGCGGTTTATTTTAGTAAATTTAAATTTCCATAATCGGTTTTGCTTATTTGAGGAACCCTAAATAGGAAAGAAATGAAGGGTATACGAAACGCCTACATTATTAACATAACTTATTTGTAATATGAAATAAATGTTGTTTTATCGTTTCGATTAGTACAGTTGTACGCTGAACAAACTGCAGGCACGTTCTATTACAAAAAAAAAAGAAAAAAAAATCCTTTACGAAACTCAAATAAAACCTCGACTTTATGCCACTAGAAAACAAGGTAATGCTATCTGCTCCAACACGTAACTGACTTCGCTATAGGGGAAAATATCTTCGCATTGAATGATGGGTACTGCGCATGCGTATTTCCAAGCACAACACAGCTGCCATTTTTTGAGGGCAAGAGGAAGGCAATCCTATACTGCTACTCATCGAAGTGCGCCGTTTTTGCCCGACTTGTTATTTTATAACGATGGTAACGAGTTGTTGCGTGTTTGGATGTACAAACCGAGCATCAATAGGCAGCGATCTGAAATTTTTTACGTTTCCCATCGATGGGCTAGCTACGCGAAAACAAAGGCATGCATGGATTGTGGCAGTTGATCGGAAAGATTGGAAGCCTTCGAAACACAGCAAAGTATGCAGTGAACATTTCATAAAAAGTAAGGAAACGATTTTCTTTGCATATTTGATAACTAAGAATTACATAATTTGTTATTAGAATTTTGAATTGTACAGATTAAAGGATTTGATATTTGACATGATTTATTTGGCTTCACCAGTCACTAAATTCATATTTTTAATCTGAAAGCGATCAATAATATATGATCATTAATGTACCCTGATCATATATAATATATATGACTGAATAATATATTCACGATTAATAATATATGACTGAATGTATGGATCATTAATTCTTCCATCTACTGAAGTTAGCTTCTCTATGTACCTTGTTTTAGAAACGGAATCCAACTGTTGTGCATAGCGGGATAAGTTCAGAGCCATGGCAGCCATGGGTCTCGATGCCCTCAAAAGATGGCGGATGGCCAAACCGGAAGTGATGCAATTCAATGTTTATGTTTTGATATTTCTCCCTATAGGTTGATTTAAATGTCAAATCTATCCGCCAGATATCATCCGCTACGGTTTATGAATTTTGTTCTAGTTTATTTACCAAAGTTTAGTGAAGATGAAAGTTAAAGACTTGAAAGAAAAGCTTCAGTTAATAGGAGCGAAAACTGACGGAAATAAACAAGTATTGACTAACAGTGAGCAAATTTTATAATGAATTACGATTTACGAAAGTGACGATGCTAAATATTGGGCTAGGCTACGATATCTCATTTAACCTCACTGAATCTTTCGATCTGTAGGAAATCCATGAAACTTGAGGTTTTTGTGTTTAACACTGTTGTTCGAACATTGTGGAACTGAACAATTTATATGTATGTTCTTATACAGTATTCTTAACATTGCCGAGATTTTCTCCTCATTTCGACCATAGCGTCATAGCCTCAGATTCATAAAGCGTAAGCGCTGCCATCTATACTTAAATCAGCCTATACCGTAGCCACTTCTTATCAGTGGCTACGGCTATACTGAAGAAAACATGGCGGCCGAGCTTGCTGCTAGTTGCCGCGAAGGGCGCTGTTTCCAATGAGACAGTCACTCTATGCATTCTATCTCGTTGGCTTCACCTCTACATGTTTAAAATGGCAAAGAAAATTGAAAGCCCCTGCGCGCGCAATATACGAAGTGCGTTCAAGTTATAAAGTTTCCAAATTTTTTTCTCTGCAGTGAAAGCATGGTCTTTCTATCCCCTGGTCTGTGCACTGGTCCTATTCAGTTGGGCAATTGTCAAGGACACACTATAGATGGCGTTAAAAACGACTCTTACTGAAGAATAACACAGTTTTACCCTATAGGAACCATGGAAAAAATTATTTTTTCTTCCTTAAACACATTAATAATCTTTAAAAACAATAGTATAATTCAGTAACTATAAATATATTAACATTAAATTGATAAAAATTTTAAATTTTTTAAATAATTATTTGTTTAATGGTAATAACATCAGTGTTCTCCCCAGAAAATGTTTTGTGTGCAGTTTTTCGTATATTCAGCCGGGCGGCCACCAAAATCAGCCGGGCGTCGCGCCCGTTGAAAAGCGCCTGGGGAGAACCCTGAACATTATTAGAGTTTTGTAGCATTGATTAAATTTATTATCAATTAATTTTTATTTACATTTTATTTTTTGAGGTTTTTATTGAGGTAATACTCCTTTACATAATTTATAATGATGGAAAGTAAATAAAATAAACTTTAAAAAATGCATCTGTTTAAGAATTCACCAAGTGGTTGAAATATGAAATGTAGACTGCTTAGGTGGCGAAGACGCTAGCATGCTGACTTCTGAGTCGCTTGGTCGCGTGTTCGAGTTTTCCATGCTCCATACTCACCAGACTTCCTCCTAGAGATTTCTGGCTTTTTCCAGTCATGAAGGACACTCTCCGTGGCCGCTCGTTTCCCAACCGAGCTGCCATTGCTTCAGCGATTTACCAGTGAACAAACATACCCCTAAAGAAGAGTTCTCAGCAGCCACGGAATCATGGCGCCGCCGTTGTGAAAAATGTGTTCGACTTCACGGTGATTACGTCGATAAGTAACAGTAGTTACAATTTTCTGGGTTAAGTACTTTGTCAGAAAAAAATTTGGAGACCTTAGAATTTTAACGCACTTCGTAGAACGCTTAGACGCTTAGAAAACTGCGTCGTGAAATACAGAACGAACGTCGAGGAATCCTTACCCGCAGTATTGTTTTGATGCATGACAATGGCCGTCCTCACACTGCAAACACGACACAACTGTTACAGAAGTCGTGACCGTCCTCTCCATACAGCCGTGACCCCGCACCTAGCAACTTTCATCTCTTTTTGCACCTGAATTCGTTCCATGGTGCCAGAAGTTCAATACTAAGTGGTTGAATCACAGGCGGCATGTTTTTATGAAGAGGGCATACATAAATTCGTGCCTTCAAAATGTGGGAGCAATGTAGAAAAATAGTTCAAGGTATGGAATTTTGTTATAATATTTTTTTTTTCTGAGTGTGCACTTGCATTTTTTTTGTAGTACCAAACGGAACTTACGTGTAGGCCTACTTTCTGGACGTACCTCGTAGTTGGGTGAGTCTAATCATAGAACTTGATCAGCATGCGGAAAAAGGAGCATCTAACCGGCTTCGAAAAAGGGCTCATTGTTGGCGATAATCTAGCTGGAGCCACGATTAAAACAGCTGATTGGATTCTCAAAAGGTGCGATATCAACAGTATTTTACCGTTGGAAAAATGATTTGTCTAAAAGGGCTAACTGTAGCTCAAAGACAATCAATAATGAGCGAGACCGCCTTCGTTTAATACAGGACATCCACTGTGCAAGAACTGATAAATGATTTTAACCAAGGCTGTTATATGGCAGATAAACAAATCCAAATGAATGAAGCAGGTCCAAATTGGAACGTCTATATGAAAACCCCTACTTCTGCAAAGAACAGGAAAGTTCATCTACCGTGATGTATGGAACATTGTGACTAGACACGTGAAGACTGGCTACGATACACATTTTTCTGTACCGACGTTAGACCGAGAAACTTCTGTACTGGCGAGAACCCCATGAAACAATGGATTCAGCATGTCTTATCGAGACAATTCGAAACAATTCAAAGATCCTGTGATGGTATGGAGCTTCTTCTACTCGTATGGATCTGGTTCCCTGATATTTATGGAAGGTAGAGTGCCTTCCACGGACTACCTCAACTTTGTTGCCAACCATTAAGTCCATCTGCATTATTATCCTGCATGTGACGGCTACTTCATGATGTCAATGCACGGGTAGTTCAGCAGTACTAAGATGACTTCGGTGATTTACCCTGACCGTCTCAGAGCCCAGATCTCAACCCCGTAGAGAATGTTTGGTACATGTTGGGACATCATATCCGACAAGATCTTCTTCCAACAAATTTGCGAGAACTAAGGGAATGGAGGGTGATCACCTAGTCTTCCACTGACTCAAGCGCTTCCGCATGTTTTTGACTGTATTTCAACTTTGGCCAAAGGGGGTTCAATAAAATATTGAAGAGATATTTCTAATTTTTGGACAGTTTCTGTAGTAATTTCAGTAATCTCCATTAATTTTGTATGAGGTATGTAAATAAGAAATTTATTTATCATCTGCATTTCTAATCTTAAAGAAAACTACATAAAAAGCAAATTGTCATTTGAAATCAGATGAAACGTTTTGAATAACTCTGTAGGATAATAAAATTACGTCAATTTAAGTAATTCAAATGAAATTAGCAGGTATTGCCATTATAATCTACAGAAATAAAAAAATTAGTGACCATACCTTTTTTTTTACAATAAAATTATATCCATATCATGGATCTATAAAAAAATAGTATTGCTGTTAAGTATTTATAATGGAAAGAAGAATAAGTTTTCTTCAAATTGTTAAATCTGATTCTTATTATATTTTATAATTTGAACCTGATTCTTTGTCCAAAATATTAACGTCAATCTTTGCTCTGAAGATGTAGTTATTACAAAAAGCGTTAGCGAAAATAAAACTAATTTTCTCGTATTAATAAATTAGAAACATCTTATCCTTCTATAAGGGTCGTACAAATGAAAACGAAAATTTGTGAGGGGACGTGTAGGATCGTAAGTTTTTGTTTTCAACAATTGCGAAACCCCACGTGCAAATTGAACAATAGGTTAGAAATGTTGCATCACGTGAGAAAGAACGATAGCTCGCGCTTCGAAGCTCTGTGCGTGATCGCTTCGTCCAAACAACAAAATGGAGCCAACGAAACAGGAAAAGAGAGCAGTAATTCGTTTTTTGATATGTAAAGGAGTTTCAGTTTCTGAAATTCATCGTCGTATGCAGAACGTCTATGAAAATGACTGCCTAACCTTCTCTCGTGTTTGGGCATGGAGCAAGAGGTTTTCGGAGGGACGGTCATCATTGCAAGATGATCAACGACCTGGACAAGCAAACCCGCGCCATCACGGATGATTCCAAAGCTAAAATTGACGCTGTCTTAAAGGAAAACAGAAGAGTGACAATCGATCTCGTGGTTGCTAAAACTGGCCTTAGTCGTGGAACTGTTCACTCCATTATCAGGAACCATATGCACTACAGAAAAATCTGTGCACAATGGGTCCCGCATCACTTGACATCAGAACAATTTGGAGTTCGAATGGCCATGTCCCTGCAACATTTGACTCGCTATGAACAGCAAGGAGAGAGTTTTCTCGACAGAATCGTTACAGGGGATGACATTTGGTGCTTTCATTTCCAGCCCGAAAGCGAATGTCAAAGTCGTCAATGGAAGCATTATGGCTCAACTCCCCCAAAAAAATCAAAAGCAATCGCAAACAGCACGGGGAAGATGATGTTGACAGTGTTTTTTGATCGCAAAGCCCGATTTTACTGGACTTTCTTGAAAAATGCACCACAGTTAACGCAGCACGATATGGGGAAACATTGAAGGCACTGCGCGCGGCCATCAAATACAAGCGTCCTGGACTTCTTACAGAAGGAGTGCTTCTTCTCCACGACAACGCGCGTCCTCACGCCTCGAAAGCAACGGTAGACTTCATCAAAAAGTTCAACTGGGAAGCAATGCAGCATCCACCTTACAGCCCTAACTTATCTCCATGTGACTATCTAGTGTTTGAGGATCTCAAGAAACACCTGAAAGGCCGCAGGTTTCACTCGGACGATGAAGTGGAGGAAGAGGCTTTGGAATGGTTCCACACGCAATCGAAAGATTTACTCCAAAAAGGAATTACACGCCTTGTTACAACAGTGGGATAAATGCCTTAACGCATTTGAAGAATATTTTAAAATTCCTTGTATACACTTTGGATAAAAAAAAAATTCATTTTCATTACGCTTGGATAAAATAAATAATTTCATTTCATTTTCATTATACATTTTGAATAAAAATAATTTTCGTTTTCATTTGTACGACCCTTATATATGAAAGAAAATTATGGTCGAAAAATTCACTTAAAGAAAATAATACATGTGGCCGCAAGCAACTTGCAGCAAAAGTGAAAGCATGAAGGTGGCACACGTCGCTAGCTAGCGGGGTACGGAGGGGACACTTTTTAAGGGGCGGCATTTTTGTTCTAATGCACTGAAAAGAGAAGCACACTTTTTCTATATAGTGGAATAATTCAAAACAGCTGAAACAAAAATACTGCTTATTTGAGTTATTTGAAGACGGCCTTGGTATCATCTCCATACGGCTAATTGTGCTTAATTAATAATAGCATTGGTATACGTCCATTTATTTTATTCCCATGGTGTTCTATAAATAAGTTGAGAAATCTTATCATACGGTCTATAAAATAACATCTGATAAAAGAAATAGACTCCGACAATGTCATCGAAGAATTTCTTGATAGAAAAACTCCCTACCTACCTATTAACTTAACTTAGTCCAGTCCTGTTCCACCTTACAGTGTAGAAAATTTGCAAAGAGATTTCCACACTTTAAGATCTTCCGCCAATTTATCTGCCAGCCTCCACAAATATCCACGGCCTTAGGGAAACTTCCACATTTCTAAACCAAGTAGTTCTTCTTCTTCCTCGAGGCCTCGTTCCTTCTACCCTTCGCTCCATCGCCTGTCTGGCTATTTATTCATCCTTTGTACATGTTCAAGCAATTGGGAGTACTTTTACGTTCAATCAGTGGCTCTACCTTTAGCGTTGACCCGATCGTGGTATTTCTGCCTCCTTATCTTTCCTGCTACCGTCATGAGCTATCTCAATTCCGCTGTCTGAATTTAGTTCTCCATCTTAGTTGTCAAGTCTCGCTGGCATAAGTTAAAAATGGGGTGTAGGTGGACTTGTACCCAAGCATATTAGATTTTTCCGTCACTTCTCTTTTCTTAAGGAATTTATGGTTTATTGCACAGAACAATTTTCCAGAGCTTCTTCTACGAGCATCGACTTCACTTGTCAATTTTCCATCTAGATTTATCTCGCTCCTAAATATTTGATGCTTGATACTTGTTCTAATACTTTCCTCTGGTCATTATTTGATGTGACAGAAAATCAAGTAAGGTAAATTTGTATAATGTTGTAATTAACTTCTGAAATGCGGCCAATATTCGAAAAAATACGGTCATTGTTCAATTTTGAGTTCAGATACTATGGTAACTCAGGATTTTGAAGTCCTGACGTTGCAATTTGGTTTAAAAAGAGTATTATCAGTATAAAATAAGGATATCCTGTATTTTTCATAGTTTTACTTTTTCCCTGTATATCGATTTTAATTTTTGTTTTTGTTAGTTTCATGTGTATTGTTGTTATTCGTAGAGTCGTAGGAGGAACTGAAGGAACCAGTCTCTAGCTAGACCACTGAGATGGCATAAATTTAATACTAAATCCATCAAAGCAATTAAATTTACTCTAACACCTTAAGACTTCTCGATATACTTAATGGTCGAAATGTATATCCAGATCCAAAGAAGAAATGTATGTGGATAAGAGGTACCATCATCACTTATACGAGATCTGTTTAAAAAGTAATGAGACTCTTCCAGTAAAACTCTTTATTTAATTCTTATTTGCCTGCAAATCAACCATAACACCTTCAAACTAATTCCCTTGAGAGGTCACACAGCGATGGAAACGTTGCTCCCACTCCTCATAGCAGGAGTAAGCACGTTCAGTTGGTCCGTAATGGCCTTGTGAATCACTTCCACAGAGGCAAAATGTCATCCTTTGAGGTAACGTTTCAACTTGGGAAAGAGGAAAAGTCACATGGTTCAAGAACAGGGGAGTAGGAAGGCTGAGGTACAACTGAAATGCCTTTTTGGGCCAGAAATTGCAAGACAGAGAGTCCTGTGTGACAATGTGCATTGTCGTGATGCAGCATCCAAATTTCAGCATTGCTTGGTCTCACTCGAAAAACTGTTTTCCTCAGTCTCTCGAGAACTTCACGATAGAATTTCAATTTTGAGGCATCCATTTCCGTGACACACTAAAGAAACATTCTTCTCGCGAACGTTTCATATCAATAATGTAGTGACAGTTGAAAATTACATTGAAGATCGAGCAGATGTTTTTCTAACTACCACTAGAGGGAGACGCCTCCTGAGTTGCCGGATAGTACGCTGTGCATGCATTCTCATTACTTTTTAAACAGACCTCATATACACGATGTACAATTTGAAACTAAGCAACTAATCTTTTAATTCTTATTCATTTTTCAAAATAATTCAAACTATCAAAAATCCGAAAGCAATTTTCAATGGTTTGGCATCATAAAGCTTCAACAAGAGCCTGCAACAGTCAGCAATCCCATTTCCGGACGAAGTATAAGTAGGCTCACAAAACTTAAAATAGATCTATTGCTAATATAATTTGAAAAGAACAGGATAAAATAGGAAAAGTATTCGCAGCCTTACAAAAGGGACAAGAGTGTTATTAATATTTTTCCATTGAAACTCCTTGAAATATTAGGAACTATTCTTTTCATAAGGGCCAATTTAATACAGTTTATTATTAGTGGGTCCGCACGATTCATTTGCGACCTGAAAAATTAGATAGATATATAAGGCGCCAAAAGGTCGTTTACAAAACTTTACGTGCTGGTCTGTCAGACCATGACGTACAAGTTTTAAATAGGAAGTTGTGCCCGAAAACGTAACCAGCCACTGTTAGAGGGCGATGTTCGCAGGCGTATTAGAGAACGGAAAGCGGGATCATTTCAGGCGAGGACGTTGCAGGAGCAGGACCATCGTTCAATAATGAAGAATTGGTCGATATGCATTGCGTTTATGGGGCCGTGGATGGAAACGGACAAGCAGCACGTAACTTTTGTTAATACATTTAATATTTAATAAATATTTTGCGTGTCTCTTTTTTGTGTGTGGGTCACGTTGCTGTAGCACTTTACGGTTTGATTTTCGGACAACTTCAAATGTAAAACTTGTCTGTCATGGTCTGACAGGCCAGCACGTAAAGTTTGTAAAGACCTTTTGGGATACCCTGTATTTTGTATAAGAGTCGCCATTAGAGTCACCTTGCAGAAAGGTCATCCAAACATATATCTCATGATGTCGATGGCTGAGAAAACTGCATCGGGTGGGGCGCAGGTTAAAGACCCGCGTGCGGGATTTAGGCAAAGGCTGCCGTTCGAAAACTAGTCGACAATCTCCCGGTTCTTATCTCTGGGCAATGCCTCCGAGAAGCCCCATCCGTGCACTCGCTATGCGCTTGGGGAAACGATCGGGCGCAGTGCATGTCATCACTCTGGAATGTGGGTCAGACTGAGGTTCTGGTCCTTTCAAAACAGCCTACTCAGTGTGCTCTCCGTATTAGGGGAGCCCCATTGAGACAGGTGAAGAAGTTCAAGTATTCACGAGTGATGGGCGGAAAGAGAGAGAACTGGATGCTCGGTCGGTGCAGCATGTTGTGTCAGACGCGAATTGTGGCGTTCTGTGGTAACGAAACGTGAGCTGGGAAACAAAGCCAAGCCTATCTGTTTTCAAATCTATGGCCATGAATCTTAGGTAATAACCGAAAGAGTGCGATCGGCCGCAATGAGAATCCTGAAAGGTGCATTTATTCTACTAGTTAGAGTGCACAGCAGGACAATACCGGATTCTTTAGATGTTGAGAGGTGTCACTTGCGTTGGTATGACCACGTGACACGGATGCTGCAAATTGGTCTTCCTAGCAGTTGCCATTTTTCCAAGCCTGTGGGTAAAAGACAGAGATCAGCTTAGAACCAGGTGGCTACACTACACGGAGAATCTGAGTTCTAATCGCTTGGATATTAAGCACATGTGCTTGATGGAGGAAGATCGCGAGCGCGCTGGAGATCCTCCATAGGGCTGCTGTTCCCGCGTCCCTAACGGGTAAGCGGGTTTGAAAAGTCAATAAGTAACTTATCACATTACGAAAAACTCACTGCAACCTTACAGCGAAAATGAAATGATTAAAGTGGCATGTATTTTATACTAAACCCTCACCAACGCACTTCCAATTTAATCTAACGCCTTAAGACTTTTCGATAAACGATGTTCAATTTAAAACTAGTAATCTTTCAATAATTATTTTTTCTAAATTAACATGAAGTAAAATTATTCCAAAAATAAGAATAAAAGCAAAAAAATGAGGTTGATGTTTGCTGCTTCCTCTTGTTAAAGGTCTATGATGCCATAGCAATTTCCAATGGGCGACGTACCGAACAAAAAAGTATATTAATTGTATAATATTATTTTAATTCTATTTTAATAAAATAAAAAATAATTCACCTCTAATCTATCTTATAATAATAATAAAAAATGATAAATGATAATAAAACAGTAAAACACAAAAATCTAATATGGGTGAATATTTTTGGGTGCAAATTCTGATGAATAAGATTTGGTCAAAAAATACCACATAATAGCCTTTAAACTTGATGCTTTGAAAGTTGATATTGGTAAACCAACTGCAGAGCTGAATATGTTTGTTTACAAAAAAATTAAATTAAAAATAAACATAGTAAACTCATGCCAAACAGGAACATTCTTGACAAGACCGTTAACGCTTTTGACACACAGAAATGTTTCTCTCTCTTTTTTCCTATTGAGAGTAATATTTAAAAGAAGGAAGCAATGTCTCTATTCAAAATGAAGTTATATTTACATTGATTTGTTTCCTCGGGTATGTAAAATTATTTTATTATAGTTACATGCTGTAATCTGGTAAACAGCTATTGAGCCAGTGCAAATATCAGTGCCATTATTAATCATTTGATCTGCTGTTCGTTTTAACGCTCCTCCAACAGCATCAGGTGCATCGCGCCATGGCCAGCTTCCCAAAAATGAATGTTACTAAAAAAGAAATTGATGTGCAGTAACTCTCATCACAGTAACACTCAAGACATTTTTCTCATAAACTGTGTTATAATCCTAACCGCATGGGGTTTGATGGAAAATATATTTTACACATCATTGTAGGAGTGAAGTGCTTTTAATTACATGTATAAGGATCGTACAAATGAAAACGAAAATTTGTGTGGGAAAAAAAAGACGGGATAGGATCGTAAGTTTTTGTTTTCAACAATTGCGAAACCTCACGTGCAAATTGAACAAGTGGTTGCAAGTGTTGCATCACGTGAGAAAGAACGATAGCTCGCGTTTCGAAGCTCTGCGAGTGATCGCTTCGTCCAAACAACAAAATGGAGTCAACGAAACAGGAACAGAGATCAGTAATTCGTTTTTTGACATGTGAAGGAGTTTCAGTTTCTGAAATTCATCATCGTATGCAGAACGTCTATGGAAATGACTGCCTAACCTTCACTCGTGTTGCGATATGGAGCAAGAAGTTTTCGGAGGGACGGTCATCATTGCAAGATGGTAAACGACCTGGACAAGCAAACCGCGCCATCACGGACGATTCCAAAGCCAAGATTGACGCTGTCTTAAAGGAAAACAGAAGAGTGACAATCGATCTCGTGGTTGCTAAAACTGGCCTTAGTCGTGGAACTGTTCACTCCATTATCAGGAACCATATGCACTACAGAAAAATCTGTGCACAATGGGTCCCGCATCACTTGACATCAGAACAATTTGGAGTTCGAATGGCCATGTCCCTGCAACATTTGACTCGCTATGAACAGGAAGGAGAGAGTTTTCTCGACAGAATTGTTACAGGGGATGACACTTGGTGCTTTCATTTCCAGCCCGAAAGCAAATGTCAAAGTCGTCAATGGAAGCATTATGGGTCACCTCCCCCGAAAAAAATCAAAAGCAATCGCAAACCGCACGGGGAAGGTGATGTTGACCGTATTTTTTGATCGCAAAGGCCCGATTTTACTGGACTTTCTTGAAAAAGGCACCACAGTTAACGCAGCACGATATGGGGAAACATTGAAGGCACTGCGCGCGGCCATCAAATACAAGCGTCCTGGACTTCTTACAGAAGGAGTGCTTCTTCTCCACTACAACGCGCGTCCTCACGCCTCGACAGCCACGGCAGACCTCATCAAAAAGTTCTACTGGGAAGCAATGCAGCATCCACCTTACAGCCCTGACTTATCCCCATGTGACTTTCTAGTGTTTGAGGATCTCAAGAAACATCTGAAAGGCCGCAGGTTTCAGTCGGACGATGAAGTGAAAGAAGAGGTTTTGGAATGGTTCCACACCCATCCGACAGACTTCTTCCATAAAGGAATTCCACGCCTTGTTACACAGTGGAATAAATTCCTTAACGCATTTGGAGAGTACGAAACTGTAAATCCACCCATTTGGGTGACTTTCGGTGAAAATCATAAACGTTTGGCAAAAAATGAGCACGAAACTGTAAATCCACCCAATTTTTATATACACTTTGGATAAAATAAATAATTTTCGTTTTCATTTCGTTTTCATATAAATTAAAAGTGACTTATTTTTCTAAAAAAAAACCCTATTTAACTCTCATGACAATGTATTAATATATTCACTTGAAATCCGGATTTCTTCTTAACCCTGAATCACATATAAAGCAATCTGTGGAGCCTTCATCCTAAACCACTGAATAATCCAAATGACAAAACATTATAAGATCGAAAGCTTGATTCCGATAACACTCGTGACAAAATTTTTAACGGATAACGACATATTATTTAAATTTTAATTAAATTTTCATTTAAATAGATTTTAGCAAAGTTTTCAAATTATTTTTATTATTCACTGTTTTTATTCATTCAAAATTTTTTTAATTCTTTTTGTTATTTTCTTCAATTTTTTAAGTTTTGATTCACAACATACGGGAAAGGGGCTCTCACACATAGTCTGCTTTCCTTGTAAAAATGTGTAAAAAATAAACAATTATTAATTAAATAATTGGAAATTAGCTTATTTGGCATTCTATTTTCTAAATTATATTATTTTCAACATCAGATTTATTTTGTTTTTGATTTTCTGATTTAATCAATGCTATGGACTGAAATTGTGCCCAAAAAATATTCACTCGTTGTTTAAAGCTTAATACCTTAATAATACAATATGTTTTTGTATATAAGTATATCCATAAGGATTACAAGTTCGGCTTAACTTCATCGAAAAATTGCCAAAATTGTGTCGATAGAAAACTTTCTGAGGCATGAGGATTTTAAACAAAATAAAATTATTTTTCGTGTTGAATTGCTGTCTGTTTCTGAAATCCTAAGAAAAGGACAATTTGTGAAGAGGGCTGGTGCTACGAGACAATATTCGACATTATTCTTTAATAAAGGTAACAAACAAGATCATAGAATTAGCAACATGTTGCTTTCTTGCTACCGATACGTTTCGATTTATTTGTTTTGTTATCTTTACTATCTGAAGCAATATTGTTCGTTATGCAGTTTTTATTCCTCAATCCAAAACAACTCACTGCTTCACTCTAACCCACTCTTTCAATCTTCCACAAACTACTTAGAAACTGAGTAACTGTAGATTGTAGATCAAGCACTACACAAAGTGACCTATTTTACAATGCCCCTAACGGATTTCATTTCAAGGATTCATTTACTTATTTACTAAAATATAACTATATAAATAAAATACCAGTACGTTGAGACTAGATTACAATTCTCTTGATTACAAATGTACAGTTTTATTCCGATCTTGATGAAATTTTACACACTTGAACTTCAAAGCAAGAGGAAGGTCACTGTCTACCTGAGATTTCGAAATAATATTAATTATGGATAATAATCAATATTCATAATGATGGCAGGAAACCTAGATGATAAATTTTTAATTTCTACAGGTTTGTAATTATTTTTTTAATTTTGTAATTAAATTTTTAATTTCTACAGGTTTAATTAATAATTACAATTTTTTTTTGTAATTATTTATTGTTGAGATAATGGTTTGATCTTTTTGGAATAAATATATAACAGGTTAATATAACCGTTTATACAATTATCACTTTTATCAGCGAAACAGTTTTTCTTTAAAACAACTTAGTGAAATTTAACTCTGATATAGGATAGTTAGACCCACTAACTAAGTTAATTTATTAAATAGTTTTATTTGAAATTTTCCTTTACAAATTATAATAGAAGATGAGATAAAAGACAATAGATAAATATAAGAGTCGAAGATGCTAAAGGGGTTGAAAAAATGCAGTAATGTTCTTGAAGACTTATGGTTTATAAGAAAACAGGAGAGGTTCTTGAAGAGATGAAGATTAGAAGGAATTGGTGAGTTGAAGAAGTTGTTCTTGCAGAAGGGAACCGGATATGTTTAAGAATGTTGGAGAAGAATGTTGAAAATTTTGAAGAATTCTATAATTTTGAAGTTTACTGAAGAAGTGAGGTCCAAATAAAATAAATAAAAAGTTCAAAAGTCTATCCAGAGTTATCTTCAGTTGGAAATATTTTTATATTAACTTAAATAAAGAATTTGGACTATTTTTATATTTATTTATTTTAATTTATTTTCTGTTATAATTTGTAAAGGAAGTTTTCAACTAAAACTATTTCATTTAATATAATATATATTCCTCTTTTTTTTTACTTAAGCTAATTTATTATTACGTATAACCATTGCCATTTTAAAATGAGAGACTGAAGCACTAAAAAACAAAGATTATCATTAAGTTGAGATTTCTTAGTATTGCTTCTAACAATGACATTGGTAGTCTCTTTGTAATACAATAACTGCATTGCAATTCCATTATTTTATTGCAAAGTCTCTAACAATTTCATACGAAGGTAGAGTTTCTTTTTGCTGTTTTTTTTTTGATTATGTTTTTTTTTGTTCATTATCACAACAGTTAGAGCGCGAAGATATTCCGTCCAACATTCCGGAATCATGATATATAACTAAGCCTCCGTGCCTTTCTATTAACAATATCAGGTGTATGTGGCGCGCAAAAATAGTTTAAAATCCAATAGTCTTGTCCGCAACGAATAATTATCAATTCCAGATCTACGCAAACCTTACAAAGTAGGAGAGTAGTAAACCAGCATCTTATTAACTTTATTGGATAATACGAGAGCAAAGCCAAATGAAATGAGATTTATTTCATTTATCGTTAACTATTCATTAAACAACAACGCGGTTGTGTTCTTTTGCGAAGTTTCGAAGTATTACCATAGAATTGAATACATTTCCCCAGTGTTTTTCAGGTATTTGAAATGTGCTCCAGCTCATTCTTTGTATCTCCTTGAAAGCTGCCCCCAATGCCTTTATCACTCTTTATGTGTAAAAATTGGTAAAAGTATCGGAGGCAGTCTTGAAGAAGATTACAATGGATAGACTGCAACACGTGTTCAAAGACCGGGAGAAAATACTGGGAAAAAGTTCATTCAACTTGGAGAGACTGTACTTTGAAAAAGAGCATAGTCGCAATGTTGTACAGTGATTATTTTCCGAGATATAAAATAATCATCAATATATGTACGAAGTGGTTTTCTTTTCTTTCACTACTTTTTTCCCTGAAAGACAATGTTTTGGTTAGCCCTTCAGATATTACACTAAAATATCTGACATTCTCTGTATAGATTACCTTGCCTTAGGATACTTGACAACTGAATATTTAAATAGAATTTATACAAATCCAATAACCTTTTGCAATTATCATTGCCTTTCTTGTCTAGAAGAGTTTTCAAAAGTTTCTGGAAGATCAGAACTGGAATTCTGTGCCATTCCTCATTTACAGCACATGCTCAGTGGATGGTTATTAAGTTGACGTTCTAACTCATTCCCCAAACGTTTTATTGGGTTGAGGTCGGGACTCTGTGAAGGTCATTCAAGTTTCTCTCATGAGCATTTTAACGAACTATCCAGTTATATAACTTGATTCGTGAATGGGAGCATTATCATATTAATCAACAAATGATCACATACCAAAGTGCCTCGGAATGCATAGTTTTCTTCACATGAGGGTAAGAATTCCTGAAGTGAGCCCCTCAAAAACAAACATATAGTGAAATTTAAAACTTTTATTATAATTTGGTACTACTTAATGGAGTATTAAAATTCCCAAATATTTTTGAAAAATTTGCATTTATTAAAAAGTTATAAACAAATACATTTTTTGATACTTTTTGTTTAAAAAGTCATATCTCAAGCTAATTTTATCAAATCTCTTTGAAATTTTAAACAAGTAAAATTTTTAAAGATAACAAGTAAACGTATATACTTCAGAACAAACAAAACATAAAAGAATGAGAAAAAAAAATTTTGCATAAAAAAAATAAATTTTTAATTAAAAAAAATGAATATTTTTTAATGTTCTCAATCGATTTTAACAACTTTGAAAAAACACATTGAATCTGGATTTATTAACGATTTAGAATTTAAAAATATTTTTTGGTGAGCTCTGTTTTTACGCGAATGCCATCAATTTTTGTCAAGCTCTTCAATCGTACCACTGGGCTGTAAAGCAACTGGGCTGTAAAGCACTTGCTTTACAGGGAAGTTCCCTATTGCTGTCAATGACGAAGAGATACTTGCTTAGCAGCCCAGTGGAACCACATGCGCCGGTACTCCACTAAAGGCAAGTTGTCTAAAAAGTCTGAGACGAAGCCACCCAAAATCATTTCTGTGTACCTTACTACTGTAAGGCAAACGTTGTAGAAAACAGGCCCCACCAAGATGCCAATTCACAGTCCACACCACACATTAATTCTCCAGTTCTGCTGATGTGTTGCATCTCGCAGCCATCCGGAGTTCATATCTGCTCAGTAATGAAGGTTAAATTTGTTTACTGCTCCATCTCGGGAAAACTGGCCTCGTCTGACCACAGAGCAGGAGTTTCTTGAAATGTAGCTTGAACACTGAACTTTCATTTGTTGTAGTGGGTTTATTTTTACGTTTATTTTAATCTCTTC
>JAHWFO010096488.1:116316-151693 GCA_023313115.1 Rhysida immarginata | reverse complement strand
CTGTAATGATTACAAAATTACAAATTGCAAGGTGCAAAATTCGACGTCAAAAGTAAAATTTGACACCACAATTGCTTAGACCCTATTTAACTTCCTATATGTTGCCTGCGACAGATTTGTTGTGCATGTATTTCCACTCGTTTTGAAATTGTATGGGGGGGGGGACGGGGTAATAGACTCTTGACTCGCACTGTATTTTGCCAATAAACCGCGGGTCGCAAATGAATCCTTGATGTTGTTGAATTGTTATCAACTGCTAGTCATGTTGAATTGTCTCAGGATTAAGAGATTTTTTTGTGAGGACGCAAATGACCTAGGTGTTGATGCTCCTAAAATATAAGGAACCAAACCAAATATACTGGAATGAAATCTATCAAAATGTGTCGTCGTGTTCAGACCGTCGAGGAGGAAGTACCTGCCAAAAGATATCTTCTTCGAAATACGTAATCGATAGTTCCATTTTTTGTCCTTGTAGGATCGGTGTTATCATTTAACGTAGGCTTGTTTGATGTTGAAGATTGTTAGAACGTAGTAGCACGGGTTTGGAATGCATGAAGCTTGTGAAATTTTACACGTGAGTTCGGTAACAATCGAACTTATTATTCCGTTCTGCATTTTCAAGTTTGCTTCCAAAATGCCTTTTCTGGGACGACTACATCGTAGCCCTTTCCGACGCTGGTTACTCTTATTCCAGAATAAATAGAACAGTGTAAAGGAAACGGTTTCAGTATTTCCAAGAATGGCAAAACAAAAGTTATCAAACGCAGAAGACAAATGGACCCAAACAATCAAAAGTGCAGCGCTGTTGAACGAAAAGCGCAGCACATTTTTTTTACTAAGGCTAACATTCGAACGGTGAAGGAGCTAATCCTTACGGAAAATCCGCCAACCCAACGGGCCATTCCAAGCAAGATTGAAACCTCTGTTGCATCGTACACCGTATTATTTATCAAAATTTGATATTAGAACGCCGTCATAAGGCACGCTTTGTTGCCAAGACAATTGTAGAGGGGCGAACCAACAGCAGAAAATTGCTTGAACGGTATTTAACAGGCGACAAATGGAAGAACATAGTCACCTTGAATGAGACTTAGGTCTATTTATCGAGAGATAGCAAGACACGGGCAATTTTTTATGACAACAGGATGATACGACTCGATCTGCCTGGGTGCGTCAATGCAAGGAAAATTTTCCGGAAAAATTCATGGTGTTTGCTGGATACAGCTACAATGGACGTCTGGCCATCAAAAAGGTAGGATCTAAAGTAAAGATAAATGCTGCATACTTTTAGAAAAATATCTTGGAACACGTATATCATAACAATATCCCACGTGGACGAAAGACGTGTACATCCACCAGGATAAAGCAGCCAGCCACACAACTAAATCGACTGTCCAGTACTCGAATGGAACAGGAAACTGGGATTAAGGTTATCCCATTCACAGACGTCCCTATCAAGTTACCCGATGCCTCTCCCTGGTCTCCTTCATGTAAGACGTCCGAGAACACTTTTGGATTATGGAAAGCCTGTCAAGAGGAGTGGAACAGAATCGAACTCGCTGTTCTCCGTAGACGCCTCTTACACTGGAAACCTAGTGACGAGCGATTTATAGAAGAAAGGGCCATCACATAGGCGCTATAGAAATCGGTTCCAATAGGTCTACTATATGTGTATTCTCGTCACCATAAAAATTAAACAACCCTCAGGATAATAAAACAACCATTCGGTATATTTATCTGTAGATAATTCCAGCACCTTTTATATTAGTTGCACATGCCAGTTACTGTAAGTTTGTGTTGACTATGTTCAAACAATAATTTAGTAAATTTCTGGGCTTTTTGAAGAATAGTCTATGTTCCGTAATGCCTAAAAGTGTTCAAAGAGTTCCGAGAAACTACAGGGGTTGGATAAAATAATTAAAACGCCTAGAAAGGGTGTAGCTCCTCCTTTTGCTTGCTAAACAACCTGAATCCGTCTTGAAATGGACGCATACAAATACTGGCTTTATTTTTTATGAGATGATCAATCATTATTAATGCAGACATTGCTCAAGTTCTTTTGGTGAGTCTGGAAGAGGGAACGTCCCCGGACTCTGAATTGTACACTTCCGCCGGCGTTCTCAGATATACATGATGGAAAATAATGTAATGTAATAATAATGTGGAATCAACTGACTACAGCACATGTTTCCAATGCTCGACAGACAAGGTTTTGAGCTCATGACACCACTACTGTCTCCGTTTTGCATTGACTTGGGTGGCATATAGCATGGCAATAACAGCTCATCCATGAATATTTTGTTTGCGAAGTTCTCTTCCGCATTGTTTTCATGGAAATGGGGTGCTACAAAAGCATGCTACCCTATGCAATAACTTTCATCTGTGTGGTGTTTTTGTTGGTCCTGACAGTCCTCTTCAATGCCCTCTTGTCTTTGTCAGTCAGTATCGGTTTCTCCCCAGTCTTGGGTTTTGTAGATAATGTTTTTCAACTAGCACTGCATACGGTCAGGGCTTTTGATTGAGTAACTCTCGATGTTCCAAGTGACAGGGCGACTTTTGTAACGGACATGCCAGCTAGCCGAGCTCCAACAATTCGCCCTTGTTGGAAGTTTGACAGATCTGACATGATAGCCACTCAACTGAACATCAGGATACCAACAAGCATCAAATATAATTGTTTAAGTTTCACAGTAATCAGGGAAAACAAAAGATGAGCATTACTATGCAAAGTCGTTGTACATAATCGAGAGTACTATGAGCAAGAGCCAGTCGAAAATGGCAATGTTTCCATTATTTTGTCCAATTCCTTGATTTCTGCATAAACAAATTTAAAACATTGTTCTCATCCAACCTTTGCTCTAGAATTTGTTCTGCGGATAAGCATCCTCGTAGATTTCCTACCTAAAATACTAATAATGACAGTTTGTGTAGAAGCATAGTAATTTGGGTTTTCTCGATATGAATGTCGATTTGTAGGAAAGGGAGTGAACTAATAATAGTTATGGTCTTTTTTGGATTTTTGCATCTCCGTTTCTTTTTTCCCCTTTTTCGTTGGTTTTTCCAGCTGATGCCGTTTTCGTCGGTCCCATTTCCTTCACTATCCAACTTCCAACCTCCTCCGCCCACCAACCGCCATTATTCCCTCTTCCTTCGTTTTTCTCTCTCGATGGAGCGCTTTTTTGGGGGAGAAGGTTGCCGTGGCAACGGGGCGGAGTCGGGCCATCGCCAGTAAAACATCGGCCGCGGCCCCTAATTTGATAAATGCCCATCATTGCGCGCGATCCAATTTCACGCGCCACTTCCCGCCCGTCTTGTTATGATATTTCGATTTATAGAGGCGCTTCGTCTCTGATGGCGGGATTTATCACCGACCATAAAGCACGTCCGCCCTCGCTGTCAGCCGGGCCGCCGGAGGGGGGCACTCGGACCTTCGCAAATTTTCACAGAAAAGGTCAGGGCGTTCTGACGTCGCAAACAATGTAGTTCGTCTTCACTCTAAACTCTAGTCTCATCACTTGATGAATGAATTTTCACGTTAAAGCTGAGAGTAGAGAGGCAGAAGCAGCCACCAACCTCGTCTTCCTCTGATCGTTGTCCTCGGCATTTGTACCTGAAAGATCGAACGCAGATGGATCATCAATGTCGTCTTTACTGAAAGGACATATCTGTATAAGCATACAGAAATCCTCATATAGTAGCGAAGGGTAAATTGCTCAGACTTGTCAATATAGGAATTATAAAGATGGTCTTATATTATTCTATAAATGTGCGATTTAATATAATAATCCCGATCATAAATGATAGAAGAAAAAAGAACTAAATAAATTAAGAAGTTCATATTTTCAGTTTTCATAGGTTCAAGTTAAATCCACGGATGTTACTGTTTTCACTCACTAAACTGAACGTATCACCTAATTAATTTACTTATTGTTGTCTTTCTATCAAATTGCTCACGCTTGTCGTTAGAACCGAAAAACGGACTCTTTCTAGTTTTCTGAAAAGGACAACTAAGGTATAATTAGGAATATGTAAACGATATAGGCTTTGTTTACAAATGCTACCCATTTTTAAAATCTCCATAATTTTGAAGTAAAATATCTTACCTGTTTGAAAATCCATGAAAAATTTTTATATAAGAATGCTTGAAAATTAATGACTATCGGGGACAGTGGCCAAACAAAGAGTCAATGAGTCACTTATGATGAAGGAGATTTACTCCCCAAAATATACATTTGAGTTTGTCCATTAAACATTTATATGTGGATTTGTGGTTACTAGCTTTATTAATTTATTTTCCACAGTTTTTAGCTTAATACCAAACACACAGACACACTGACTAATGAATTAGAAATATCAGTTTAATACTCTACTAGATCCCGTTTGGCCCGAATTATAGCGTTTATCCGGTTTGGCATAGAGTCAATAAGGTGTGGAAACACTTGTGTCAATGGAAGAACAGGCGTTCAGTAGATATTCCCTTAATGCTCGCAGCTTTGTTGAGAGTGAATCTTGCTATCGGGTATGTCATTTTTAACATTCTCTATGAGGCGGCCAGGATAAATAATGGAGGTCATCTTCGTGATCACTAAATCACTACTGAACCAACTGGGAGCGATGAATAGTAACATAGTTACAACGATATGCTTGAGATTTTTTTATCTTCTCTTTGAGTAATATTGTTTTCCATAGAGATGCTGTCATATGTAGGATTAAAATGTAGCATTGCAGGATGGACTTGGTCGATAACAATGTTCAGGTAGTCCGTGGAACGACATAATACCAGGAGACCAGTTCCGTACGAGGAGAAGTTCCATACTATGACATCACTACCAGAACTTTGAGTTGTCTGCCAATGCAGTGAGCAGCATGCGGCCCTCGCCAAATCCTCTGCCCCCCGTCGGTATAAAACAACACGTGACCTTCTTTCAATTTCTTCACGACTCTCCAGACAGCCCTGTTCTTTGCAGGAAATGGGTTTACGTATAGGCGTGCGACGGGCGATTTGGGTCCGCCTCAATTCCCGGCGTCTGGTTCTGCTAGAAATTGGTCGGGAGCTGCCTTCTTCAAGATCGAAGGATGCTGAACAGTGGATGTCCTGTTTCTCCTACAATCAGTTTAAAAGGACGGCAGTCTTTGAGATCTAGTTACCCCGTTTATACAAAGACTGTGGATCATTTTCCGCATTTAGCAAGCTTTGATTATGCGGAGGCAGAGGACTTATATAGGGAGGCTATTAAATGGATGAAAGGTCCTACGGATACAGGGAGTTACGAAGAAGTAAATTCCTTCTCTGGATATCGCAGCTTTAGAGAATCCAGTCAGTTGCTACCTGGTGGCTCCAAGTAGATGAACACCAACAATAAGTCCGTTTTCGAAGTCAGCTAGGTCCTTCTTTTCCTCCATGCTGATCAAGTTGTATGATTAGACTCAACCAACTTCTTCTTAAATAGCTGATAAGTAGTGGCGGGCGATTATTAATTTTAGAGAATCGATTCCTGTAATACGAGGCTTAGCATAAACATATTGAAAAACACAAGGACTATAACAAAATGCCATGATTTATTGTGTTTCAAACCTAACAATAAAATCAATGTTTCATTTACCGTGGTTCAGATCAAAACTAACAGCAACAGGACCAGGAACATGTTTTTTCCGAAGGTAACTTCTGAGAAGTTCTGAACTGAAATTTGACACCGCCTTTCGTATCTGTCAGATCCTAGCTTACATTTCTATTGGAATCAGAATATAAAAATATTAAATATTTGAGGAAATATGAGCATTTTTACTAAATAATGTTTAACTGCGCATGCGCAAGCGTTACCAAAATGTCTTTTACATAATTTATTAGCCAAATGCATAGAGCTAATCTTCTAAAAAGCCCAAGCAAATATCCTGAAAATTCAGAAAGATATATCGTCCATAGAATGAGTTGAATTTCAGTTGCTCTCAAAAATAAACAAAACGATTAGGTGTGTTCTCCAAATTTTTATTTTTGAGATAAAGGGTGTTCCAAATTCTGATTGCAGGGTATTGTTTCTAATGTAGTTTGTCAAGTTTCCTGAAAATGGCATTGCATTGGGTTGAGAACCCTGCATGTTATAAACAAAAAAACTTACATAAACATTTCGATGTTGTTAAGGAAACCTTTATATCTCCATGAATATACGTGCTATTCTCATACAAATGGTTGGTTGGTTGGTTGGTTGGAATTTTAGGGCGTCGGCTACTATGGCCATTTTGCGCCCGACAGAAAGTTTAAAAACCCACAGTTTATGGGCCAAAAGTTTTAAAAATTCAGATGGAGAAAAAAAAAACAACATAAAAACGTTAATGACAAAGATGGAAAAACAATAAAAATAATGCCTGAGATTTTAAAAACCATAATAAATTTAAAAAACCGACATTTTCCTCCAGCGTTCTCCCGTAATAAGAAATACTTCTATAGGTTCTGTGTAAATCATTAGTGTGTAAAGGGCACTAACTGACTATAAAATAGATGATTAAACTCTATTTTCTTATGAGATGTCCCCTAATAAAAACTGATGAATATGATTAGTGTGTATATGGCACTAAATGAAACCTATACTTAATGATCAAATATATACAATGCAAAAGCAATAAAAAGATGATTATATGAATTTAAAAACATGAATAATTTTTATAAAAAGAAACATTTTTTTAAAAATTATGGGGTTGTTCCCCAACAAAAAATCTAAGGAGTGATTCAGCCCTAAAGAGCGTCGTAGTTTAGTGTGTAAAGGGCACTGGATTAAAATATGCTTAATAGTTAGCATTGCTCCACAAGAACAAAATGGAGCTGGTTCTTTTTTTAGTAAATGGATGTGAGTAAGACGGCTGTGACCAATCCTAAGCCGAGTAAGAACAACATCTTCCCGCCTATTTGTTAGACAAGGTAATGACCACGGTGTGATGGAACGCTTGACTTCAAAAAGTTTATTAGCTGGGTTAAGAGGCCAAGACTCCTGCCAAGAAGATTTGAGTTTCTTGGAAATCACCGGATATAAATGCTCGGGGATTGACAGCAATTCCGAGATCGGTACCTGAGTAATAGCGTGTTTTGCCGCCTTATCGACCCGTTCATTTTGCTGGATACCCATATGACTAGGGATCCAGACAAAATGAATTCTGGTACGTTGGAAATCTAAAAAATAGAGGTATTCCTGGATTCTTTTGACAAAAGGATTTTCAGAATTGAAAGATTCCAACGATTGCAAAGCGCTCAGAGAATCAGAGAATATCCAGATGTTGGAGTTTGGATATTGAAAACAGAACTCTAACGCTTTGGCTAACGCAACCAATTCCGCTGAGAAGATGGAAAACTCGTTTGGCAAATGATAGGAGAATATAGTGTTATCTATAAGGAATGCACAGCCAACCCCGTCCTCTGATTTGGACCCATCTGTATATATGTGGAAGCCATCAGGAAGGGTTTCTAAAAAAACCTTAAAAAGTGCGTTAATTTCGGCTTCCAAAAAATTTGATTTTTTCCCACCGAATAAATTGTAATTTACATCTGGTTGGGGAAGAATCCACTGAGGGACATCTCTGACCTCTCGGCTATGCATGGCTGGAAATGAGAGGTTCAGGCTCTCCAGAAGGTTCTGGAACCAATTGTTGATGCTTCTATAAGAGTGATGGGGAGGGATTCTAGGTTTACTAAATAGACAGGCAAAAGCTGGGTGCTGACTTTCACCATATATGCGAAGAGCATATTTCAGGAGGAGTTTGGCTCTTCTTAACCATAACGGGGGTTCAGAAGCATCTACATAAAGGCTCTCTACCGGACTTGTTCGGAACGCTCCTATGGCAATTCTTATGCCTAGATTGTGAACGGGGTCTAACAGCTTCAAAGTACTTTTGGAAGCAGATGCATACACAATACTACCGTAGTCCAATTTAGATCTAACTAGAGAGCCGTATAAAAAAAGAAGCATCTTCCTATCCGCACCCCATTTGGTAGCGGAAATGGAGCGCAAAACATTCATGGCTTGTAAGCATCTCGCTTTTAAATTACGAATATGTGGGAGCCATGATAATTTTCTATCAAATGTCAGACCCAAGAATTTATGTGAGTCCACCACTGAAATAGGGGATCCATAAAGTGTAAGGTCTGGGTCTGGATGGAGACCTCTCAAAAAACAAAAGTGAACGGCTCTTGTTTTTTGGGGTGAAAATTTAAATCCTACTTCGTTGCTCCAGGTTACAAGCTTGTTGACGGCCAGTTGTAGTTGACGCTCAATAAAGAACATTGAGGACCCTCGACAGTAGATGGCAATATCGTCAACGTACAGGGAATAGTTCACAGTAGATGGAAGTTGTAAACAAGCCTCATTAATAGCAATGAGGAAAAGGAAAGGACTCAGCACACATCCCTGTGGGACACCATTATCCTGTGTAAAAGGGGCTGAGTGTGTTGACCCAACGCGAACTCGGAATGTTCTATTCGCCATGAAATTACACAGGAAAGAGGGAAGGTGTCCTGTAAGGCCGTATTTATGCAAAAGTATTGCTATTCCATGCCTCCAAGTTGTATCGTAGGCTTTTTCCAGATCGAAGAAAACCCCTACGACATGTTGTCTATGTCTCTGCGCTAGATGAATCTCATGCTCCAACCGAAGAAGGTGATCAATAGTTGAGCGGGATTTGCGGAAACCGCACTGAAATCTGGACAACAGGTGATTTTTTTCCAGATACCACATAAGTCGGACAGAGACCATCCTTTCCAGGACTTTGCACATGCAGCTAGTTAGTGCTATTGGTCGATAGTTTGAAGGACAAGAGTGGTCTTTATTTGGTTTAGGAATAGCAATAACAATTGCTTCTCTCCACAAAGTTGGGATCTCTCCTAATGACCATACGTAGTTAAATAACGAGAGAAGGTGATCATAAGCTTCCCTCGGTAGATGTTTCAAGAAAGCATATAAGATTCCATCTGGGCCTGGCGCAGAATCACTAGAGCAACGAAGGGCATAATGCAGTTCCCGTAAAGTAAACGGGAGATTGTATTTCTCGAGGTTTCGAGAATTAAAGTTTATAACATGCGATTCTTCAATACGTTTTTGTCTTTGAAAGGAGGCTGAGTCATGTTTCATTTGTGAAACCTCAGCAAATGTCCTTCCGAGGATATTAGCTACCTCCTTTGGGTCAAAGTATGTATGCCCATTTTCAATGAGAGAAGGGAGTTTATCCGGGAGTCTTTTCCTATTTATTTTCCTAATCATGTTCCATACTGTTTGAAGAGGAGTGTTTTTATTAATGGAGGAGATATAATCTCTCCAACAGAGTTTTTTATTAATGGAAATGATTAGTTTACAACTGGCCCTTTTTTTCTTATAAGTAATAAGATTCTCAAGAGTTGGTTGTGTGGTAAAAATGCGGAGAGCTCGCTTACGATCTCGAACCGCTAGGGCACATTCTTCATTCCACCATGGCACTGGAATCTTCGTGGAAGACGATCTACACTTAGGAATGGATTGTTCCGCCGCATGGAGGATGCGGGAAGTGAAATCCTCTATAGCCTCATCTACAGATGGAAAGGGTGTTTTATTTTCAAACTGTAGATGGGATTGGAAGACCTGCCAGTCTGCTTTATCCAATTTCCAACGTGGTAGAGGGTTGGAAAAAGTAGAAGAACTCAGGGAAATACTGATCGGGAAATGATCACTACCATGTAAATCTGAGAATACGCTCCAGGCTAAATTAGGTGTGAAAGATGAAGAGGATAACGATAGATCGATGCATGACAGAGAGCCGTTGGCTGAGTGGAGGAATGTTGAAGAGCCATCGTTTAACAAATTGATGTTAAAAGCATTCAGAACTTTCTCTATCATATATCCTCTTTCAGAGAGCTTTATAGACCCCCAAATGGGATTATGGGCGTTAAAATCACCCAGAATAAGGAAGGGACTTGGCAGTTCACAAAGCAAGGATGATAAAGAATTTTCATCTGTATATTGATCCGGAGGTAAATACAGTGAGCATACAGTTAGAGGTGAGAGATCTTTGAATAAGACTCTAACTGCTACCGCCTGGAGGTTAGATGTTAAATTAATGGTAGTAAAAGGCAAAGATCTTTGGACTAAGATGGCAACACCACCACAGGCCTTATTTCCCGATGTATAATCCTTCCTAATAAAATTAAACCCTTTTAGGGTAGGAGACTGGGATGGCAAAAGGAACGTTTCTTGCAAAGCCAATAAGGAGAAGGAGAACTTATTGACCAAGAGCTTGAGGTCTTCTAATCGACAAAAGAATCCATTAAGGTTCCATTGTAACAGTGCCATGATGGAGGTTTAAGATGAAAGTTTAAACTCCCGGGATAACTCCATCTCCTCAGTAGGAGACACGTCTAAGTTTAAAGGGAAGTCTGGCCCTCCCCCCAGAACTGGAGAATTTGGCGTAGAAACTACTATACGTTTTTTGGAGGGGTCAGAGGAAGGTGACACCTCTGACGAGCGTTTCTTGCCCTCTTCCCTTTCCGAAGTTTTTGGAGGGGTTCCAGGTGGTGTAACTGATTTCGAAGTCCGACTAGTACTAGCAGATGGTCCTGTGGAGGTGGAAGTTCCACAGGAAAAGTCTGCAATACTTAAATCAGTCATTGTTCCAACAGACTTAATAGAAGTACGACTCTTAACCACTGCTGCATAGTTACGGACTTCATTTTGTTCTACCTGCCTACGTGCTTCCGGAAAAGACAAATTCCCAAGGACACGAACCTCTTGGATCTTCTTTTCCTTCCGCCAAATAGGACAGTCTCTTGAAAGGGCAGAATGGGCTCCCTTGCAGTTACAACACCGGAACTCGTTAGCACAATCTTCCATCTCATGTCCTGGTAGGCCACACTTACAACAGACTGCATTAAAATGACAGTTTGTTCTCGTGTGACCGTACTTCTGACATTGGAAGCATCGCAACGGGTTGGGAATAAAGGGTCTCACGTGACAGTGTATATAACCGATGTAAATGGTATCCGGCAAAACTGTACCCTCAAAGGTAACAATGAAGGAATGCGTAGGATGAGGAACACCATTCCTCCTTGGAGCGATCCGGCGAATGTCAACTACAGATTGATCATCCAATTCGGCAATGATTTCCTCGTCCCCCATTCCTTCCAGGTCCTGGCACGTGAAGACACCTTTCTTGTAATTCAGTGTTGCATGGGGAGAAACCGAAACGGCTTTCCCAGCAAACTTTTTCAAGGATAGCAGGGTGGTGGCTTGCTTATCCTTAAAGACTTCGATAAGAAGATGGCCGTTGGAAAGTCTTTTAACATGTTTTGTATCCCCAACGAGGCGTTTAAGTTCTTTTGAAATTAGAAATGGGGAGATGGTCTTAAACGACTCCCCACTTGCCAATTTCATCTCCAAAAACTTCGGATACTTTGGCGGTCTACGGCTAGATCTATCTACACGATCGTTATTTTGCTTGCAATTTGCTTGCTTATTTGTTTTACCCATAGTAAGTAAAATAGATTTTCATCTCCCTCGCTCCCCACCCACCACCGAGCCCAACAAGGGGATGCACATTGGCACCAGGGATACGAGGAGGATATAGGCAGCGCCTAACCCTATGGCCGAAGCTCCAGAGAGCAACGACCAGCCGATTGATCTGGACGGGCTCATCCAGACCACCCATCCTTCCGAGAAGCAGGGGCCAAAGTGGTGTGTTGTTCCGGAAAGCCTTCACTCAACCACCAGGATTCCCCTTTCCCCAGAAGTAGGGTCGCTGCGCACGGCAAACACGCAGGTGGACGTACTGGTCGCAATGGAGGCCATGTGAAAAACATACCTGCATTGCGAGCACCGGTCCCTTTGGGAGGGTCCACAACCGACCGGACACTTTTAGTCTGGCCTCTCTGCTAAGGCCTGTCTGGCATGGGTGACCCGATCCAGCATAGCCCTTAGCGTCACCGAGGCACTCAAGCCCCTCCACCACGTCAAGGTAGTGCCCACGGAGGGGTCATACAAATGGGCATAGATAAGTAAAAGAAGCCTCTTAATCATATGCTATAGCTACAACGCATTTCAAACATTATTTTTTACAGGGTGATCCCAAACATTATTTTTTTGGTTCACTTTGTTGCTGGCCCTCTATTTCGCTGAAATATATGAGGTGTAACATACTCTTTACACCCCTGAAGTTTTAGGATAATTGTCAAGTATTTTTCTAGATATTCGACAAAACGTCTAAAATCGAAAGTGTCCGATTACTTTTGGATAGATAGTGTATATTCTTAGTTAGAAAAAGCGGTAAGAAGTCGTGGGTGCCAGGTTGGGCGAGTAGGACAAATATGGCAAAAATTCGACCCAAGAATTATTGTTTTTCGTACTGCTCGCAATAATGTGATGTTCAGGTACGAATTTCACTTTTGTCTCAGCAATGATGACCCCGACGTGGCAGTCAGATTGATACTTCTACCATTTTTTGAGCGCCATACTGCTCATCAATGTGGTTTCTGGTGCTATCAAATACAACAATTTTGCACTCCTATGGGGCATAACGGGCACGTTGACAAAATAACGATATGTTCATGAGATAATGCCGGCCTTTGAAATACCCTACATCCAGACCATACCGAATCCCATTGTTCACCGTTAGAAATACGCGGCCAGACAGCGAACATCAGAAGTTATTTTTAATTATATTTTTTTTTATTATTGCACTTCTGTGAAAGTCTGTGCTTAATAAGTTTTTATTTTATATTTTATTCTTTTTAGTCTTTATTTTTCCTGGTGTTTCTTTGGTCAGCTTAATCTCCAGATCTCTCTCCAAAAACTCGTGGATTTGAATTTATACTGTTCAACGACTTCGAAATTAAGATAAACTCTGGGCTTTGATGAATACCACATAAACCACAATACCCCAGGATCATATTAGAATACTCATTGATTCAATGCAAAAACCACTATTTTTTTAAATAGTGAGCCTACTACCCTGAATATTCCCACGCCACTGGGCATGTGTAATTGTCTGAAATTAAAATAATTTTAGAATGTAGGCTATATCTCTATATGTTCATTGAGAAAGCATATTATTATGACCACCCCGTCAGTATCTCGTTGGCCCACCTTTTGCCTTTAATACTGCGGTGATTCTTCGTGGCATTGATTCCACGAGATGTTTGAAGGTGATGGGAGGAATCTGACACCATGCCTGATGGATAGCACTGTCTAGTTGTGTGAGATTGGACGGTGGTGGATCCAGCCGTCTGATGGTTCATTCGACTTCGTCCCACAAATGCTCAATTGGAGTGAAATCTGTGGATTGTGGGGGCCACCGAAATAAGGTAAAGTCCCCCTCATGTTCCTGGAACCACTCCTGCACAATACGAGCTCTGTGGCATGGCGCATTGTCTTGCTAGAAGTAGCCATCTCCATTGGGGTACGCCATCAACATGACAGGATGGATTTGATCAGCGTTGATACGGAGGTATGCTGTGCCATCCAAACGTTGTTCAACACGTATTAACGGACCCAACGGATGCCAGAAAAACATTCCCCAGACCATAATACCGCCCGCACCGGCCTGAAGGGTTATACTCATGCATGCGGGTTCCATGCTTTCGTGCTGTTTCCACCAGATTCTCACGCGGCCGTCTGCATGATGTAACTGGAATCGTGACTCGTCAGACCACATGATTTGTTTCCACTGCTCGATAGTCCAGTCCTTGTGCTCTTGAGCGAATTGGAGTCGTTTCCGCTTGTTGACTGCAGACAGCAAAGGTGTGCGGACAAGTCTTCGGCTTCCGTATCCGATACGATGCAGTGTGCGGCGGACAGTGCATTCAGAGACCGTTTCGGAGAACCCCTGATTAAGGCTAGCAGTGATAGATGCACAGTTGCCCTTCTGTTATCCTTTACCAGTCGTGACAGTCTCCGTTCTGTCCGCTCATCAACCATCCGCGGGCGGCCACAACGCGAACGTTCAGACCCCGTCTTCCGGCTAACCGTCCAGTCATTAAATACTTTAACGACGGCTGCTCTCGAGCACTCCACGAATGCTGCTGTTTCGCTGATACTCGCTCCATAGCTCCGAGCACCTACAATCATCCCGCGTTCGAAAGCTGTTAAATCGCATCGTTTACCTATAGTTGAAGAATGGAACACGTCTACTCTTGTCGACGACACTCAGCTTCCCTTTTTATATTGGTCCGGCCCGCTAGCAACATTGTGGCGACATCCGTGTGCGCATTTGCATAAACATGTCAGATGGTCATAATAATATGCTCACTCCTCATTCATTTCAAGTAGTGTTTCATAGTGCGTATGAAGGATTCCTTATCTGAAATTCTATAAAGAAGTTTCACTCACTAAAGTGTTCTTTGCCCAATACAATTTTTATTAAGGGAGACCGGGGTAAGTTGATACGGCTCATGTGTTATTTTTTTAAATCATTACCAATGAAAGAAATCTTTTTTAAATCGGCAACGCTTCTTCTTCGATTTCAAACTAAGTGTGTATTCGTTTTTGTTTTAATTACACCACAATAAACACAATAAACAATGAGACTAAGCTATTGCGAAACAAATTTCCATGTAGCCGCCCCCGTCTCAATACGCTTTGTAATTGAACGTGGAGACTTTCTTCAGAGTATTAACTTTATAGAGGGTGAAAACCTGAGTAAATTTGGCTAGTTTACTGGCCGCGTAGAAGAAGAAAACTGTAATGGCATAAAATGGGCCAAGTTGAGACTTTTTTCATGGAGTAGGTTGATACACTGTAAGCACATGCAGTAAGTGATAGTGAAGGCAATTAGCTGTGCTGAACAAACTATGCACAGTCACACCTTTTTTTTTCAATTCAATTTAACAACATAAATATAAATATTTTTCTATCGAAAAATGGAAGGAAAGGCTTATCTCCAGTTATAATATCATTTATTATTTCATTTATCTGTGAGTTCCACAAACATAAATATAATCCTAAATTTTTATTTTCAGGTTGCTCATGTGAAGCCTTATGGAGCTCAAGTTTCAATTTCTTTAACTTCAAAATGTCATTTTATTCCATTCCTGATGTCTGTATATTCATTCTCTCAGCAGGTCATTAAATTTCTTAATAAACAGTTGTTGGCTAAAATGAATTGGTCGTTATTTTCTATTAAGATATTATCTCAACATGGGGCACATCGAAACATCTTCACATAGTCGAATAAAAAAGTTTTTACGGATAATAGGCTTTACATGAAAATGACTATTGGTCAATTAAAAAAACAAACCAATACACTGTTATTTCAAACTCTTTAAAATTTATAAGGTTTTACAAAAAAGATTGAAAAATTTATCAACAATCCCTGGTATCCCCTATTTTAATGGCAATTACTGTTTTAAATAACTTATTAAAATATTATGACATTTTCACTTTTCTTAACAAGAATTTATATAGCTCATTGAAAAATACAAGATATCCGGACAGAGGTCGCTGCGTAAAATGTAAGCAAAAATTCAACGTCTCAAAACAGTTTGTATGAGTCACCTATCCCACTGCAGCTGTATAGAATTTTTTTTTAGTAGTGTAAAGGATTCGTGTGAACAAATATCGCTATAATATGGAAGAATGGGTTTGCGTTAAATTCTACATAAAATTGGATAAATCGGCTACGGAAACACATCACATGATGAAAACTGCCTACGGGAACGATGTCCTCTCCCAAACGAGTCCATTCGAGTGGTTTGGTCGCTTTCGTGATGGCCGTGAAGACCTTTCAAATGACCTGCGCCCTGGAAGACCAGTTTCTGTCCGAACATCAGAAACCACCGAGAAAGTCAGAAACTCGTCACTGCTGACCGACGAATCACAATTCGTATGCTTGCGGATGAGACATTCGTCAGATTCTAATGCCATACAGCCATACCATCATAAGTGTGAAGCGATTTCTGGCCAAATACAGCATCACAGAGCTCATCCATCCGCCCTATTCTCCGAATTTGGCCCCTGCAGACTTTTTCCTGTTCTCAGAGATGAGAAACGCTATGAAAGATACCCGATTTCAGGACGTTGTAAACTGAGAAAAAAGTGACGTCAGAAATCAAGAGGATTCCGTCCGAGGACTTTAAAAGCTGTTTCATAAACTTGTACTAGCACTCAAAAATGTATTGTGGCCGATGCAGATTACTTTGAATCATATTAAACAGATTTTTCATTTGGACTTCCCATTTGTGAGTATTTGCATTAGTCTGGATATTTAATTGCCACACTTTGTATATTATCGAGCATCGAAATGTATATCAATTACATAATATAGAATCAATTCAATATGAAAAGTTATTCTAAATTATTTGCCAACAAGTAATATTTAATAATTCAACATAAAGCAGGCCTACAGAGTTAAGTCATTTATTTCCTGATATCCAAATTTAGAGAACCTCAAGCTCAATATGGTTTCCTTTTTTCACGCGGCAGACATCTCATTGTAAAAATTTTATTCCAGATACCCGCAAGCAGTTCCCATCTATTTATGTCCATCTCCCAGATGTCCGACAACCTCATCACGATTCAGTGTGTCATGGAGGAAGTCAGAATTCGCCAACCATCTCTGGCTCTGCTAAGTCTCGACAATTTGAACCATATTGAGCGCAACTAGAATTCGTTGACCACTGCAGACTAATATTTGCCTGCCCCATATTAAAAATTCAGCGACTAACGTTGTTTCCTATTTACCTCGACAGATGGCAGATAATTTCACTGGTGGATAGAGAGTCTGTATGCATAAGAGATACGACAACTAATCACATGGGCGCCATTTTGTGCTAAATACACTAATGAATTGCTTTTTATGACGGCTTGGCCGTTTGGTCAATTGAGACAATTTTTTTTTCTACTTTTCATACATTCTAAAATTTTAATAATGCTTTCTTTAAATGGTTATTTCCTAAATACTTTCTTTTTTAAAATTATATTGTGGCGCTAACGCAACTTACAAGAGAAGGACACAAACACCTTCCACTGATTTCGATGGACTTAAACATACAGGTTGGGGGCTATCTAAAAGTAACTCGTGTAAAAGGGTTTAGGTCATCACGCCTTCGTTTTTTTAAAAAAGCGACGTCAGCTTATATCAGCTCCTCCCTCTTCCCTGCTTATATAACTAAAGAATTTGCACTAATTTCATCGGAATTGGTTAAGGCACTTGCCTACGGTAGCGAAACTTGCGGGTTCGAGTGTATCCTGTCTTTTTTTTCTTCTTCAGTTGTTATAAGCCCCAAAAATAAAATAAAAAATGATTTTACCTGAAGTTTATTGTTAGAAATAACTTTTTATTCATATTTAAGTTCGAAATTGAGAGAAAGTGGGGGGGGGGGGGAGGAGATTTCATTTCGTTAAATAATTTTTTCCCCTTAAGAGAGCTTAAATCGATGCGATAAGCTCCGCAGATATCTGAATCAACTGGCCACCCATTGTTGAAACACGTGATCGAGAATCCGTTGAAAACCAAAGGGGGAGGGAGGCTAATATTGCTAAAAAAACACACAAGGGAATGAGAGAGTCGAACAGAGTGAACGTGAGGGGATTCTGCTTTGTGATGTAGCTACACGGTATTACTGTATGATACTGCATTCAGGACTATCATCAACGAAAGACTATCGCAATGACAGCTAGAATGTGTTGTCTAACACTTCGAGCATAAAAATAAAAGGGTTTTTATGCTCGCAGGTCTAACCCAATGTTTCTCAAAGTGGGTGGCAGGGTCATTGGTTATCTAGAGCAGGGGTCGGCACACTTTAGAGACTGAAAAGCCAAAGCAGTCCCAGCAACAATTTAGAAATTATTCAACACATACTTTTACAAATAAAAAAGTTAGCCCAAAGAGCCGCAGTTTGCCAACACCGGATCTAGAGCTTTATGGAGGGTGCGTTATATAGCAAGTGGGCGGTAGGGGGGGGGGTGTTAAGTAACAAGTGGGGAGTGGGGGGGGGGGTTACAAGACATGCCGTGCGGCTATGATTCAGATGTGTGAGTTTACATAATACGAGGGCTATTTTTTTTCAACCTCCGATGGAGTATAAAATAAAGACAAGGTAGTTATTTAAACGCTGTTATCATTTTCAACAATAAGTAACTACAGCTTATTTCTTATATTCATGAAATGCAGCAGAATCCCGTTAATCCGAACCAAATGCGACCGAGGCCTATTCGGATTGCCCGAACTCGATGCTAAAACATTAGAACATGTATTAGAGCTTACGTAGGCGTTATTTATCAAGAAATAACATTTTGTAATATTTTATGGGCGAGCTGCCATCTCAGTTCAGACGCGTAATAAGCTTGGAATGAGACGGATAGCGTGCGTTTCGTCAAAATTCTCTGCCGTTTTTCCAGAAAACACAGATTCAGCTAAAACTAAACACAGGATGGTAAGACCCTGAAAAAAGCCGACGTTTCAGATAGAGACTATCCTTTGTCAAAGCAAAAAGTAAAAGTGCTTTAACATAGGATAGCCTCTATCTGAAACGTCAGCTTTTTTTCAGGGTCTTACCAACCTATGTCCAATTTTTTTTTATTCTAGGATTTTTGTATCTCGTCCTTCTTTTCTTCTACATCCGTCACAGATTCAGCTAGTAAGAACACACCGAGAGAGTTTTACCTTGACTTTGTTCGGATTATCCGGATTTTCAGATTAACGAGGTTCTACTGTATGTTCTTAGCTTCTTGGATGTTCCTTTCAAAACATGCTGGGATGGTACTGACAAAGATCACATCAGAAGTGAGGACCCGAAACGCTGAATCGCTTTTGGAGTTTTACACTATTGTTATGCACCATCTACAGAAGTTAATTTTGTGGTAATGATTTCGAGCTTCTCATCAATCCCTATATTTCGTAATTTCATCTTTGAGATATTGATTGACTATGATTTCTTGTATATTTTAACCAAGGAATCAAAATTAAAAATTTTTAAATCTCTGGAATCAAACCTCTATAAAAGTTAGATTTAAATAATTTAATTAATAAACATTATTTTTTGAAAACATCATAACAAAATACATGTAATAACAATTCATTAATAAATACTTTTCATAATAAGCACTCATACTTGAACTAACTCATATTGTTAAGATGGATAAAATGTGGGGAAAAATTCAGTGCAACCGATTTAGAACAACAACCTTTAATTAGATGTTTCGACTCGGTCTATGTCGCAATCATAATCATTTAGTGTTAGAAATCGTCGCCGTATTTTCTTTTGAATATCATTTAACACTGGAACACTCTAGGGAAGATGTGGGATAATTGTTTTCTGGAGTTAATAACATGCATTTGCTCGTTCTGCTTTAATGTGTTTGGTTTCATCCTTTCCCGCTTTTTAGCGGGAATGATTGTCGTATATTCTCACAGGCATGTTTTAAAATATAAATTGAAAAAAGTTATTTATATATGCTACCAATTTATTTTCTACCGTTATTCGAGAAATAGAAAAAAAATGATATTGTTTCCGGTGGACGCTGGATGTATAATGGAATTGATGTTCTTCGTCTCCAAGGTCTCGGTTGCTCTTACAAAACTGTAATTTAGTCTTTTTCCATTTACAGCTCCAAGCTGTCATTAGAGGAAGAAATTATCGCTGCAGACTGCTCAGTCTTTTTTTGCGTAAATAAAGACGCTACTTTAAAGATGTTCTTGTAAGATTGCAATTATTATAATCATAAGCTATTTCGATTTTTAAGTAGCTCTATTATAAAAGAGTCATTGCTGAAAGAATGTAATAAAAACCTGAATCATGATCTTCTCTTTAAAGGTTTAATAGTATCATATCTATAATGTTATATAGTTAATTTTAAACACGAATGATTACTATTTCTTGATGTAGAATTTGCTTTAATTTATAAACTTTAAGTCCTTGTGTGTGAGCGTTTATAGCGTAGAGTTTCGATAATTCTTGGCAAGAGATTAAATTGTCTTAACTTCATAATAAAAAAGACAAAAAGCAATATGAAATTTTTATCTACCTTTTTGTCTGGATTCCGATTTTCCATCTAAATTCAGCTTCTGACATAGCCACTCTTCTTCTTTAGTTTTGGAACACTGATGTTGCAGACTAAAACAAGAATAAAGGCTGTAGAAAACTAACAATTGACGAATTTTCTAAAAAACATAAAAACAGTACAATGAAGCAATATTTCAAATTAAAGAGAATGCCAAAAAATTTAGTTCCCGCGGATACTATGAAGTGGGAGGGTATATTTGTGGCTATTTATCTATTTTTAAAGACTTACTGATCGTTACAATGCAAGAAAATTATACAGCAACATTTTTTTGAACAAAAGTATTTTTAATCCTCAATCCTACAATAATGTTAAAACTGCTAATTCTGCAAAGTATTACAATAAGGTATCAGGTTGTTAGCGAGAATCTGCAAAATTTCGTTGGAAGGTTCCTTATATAAAGAAGAAATCTAATTCTAAAATGAAGCATATAACAGAGAAGAATAACATAAGAAACATTAACGATACGTTTTAAGTGTTATACAGGTATATAAATTTTCAACAAACTTAACGTCTACTTAAAATCTCTTCCCAAGCTATTCAAAGATTCGCTAACCTTCCGTGTACGTGTTTCTGCTTATTTCTAATCTGACGTATTAGAATTAAATTACGTAAATTAATACGACTTTTCAAAATGTATAAATTAGCCGTAAAAACGTAAAAAGACGACAATATATTTGCAATCAACAATATTAATTCCAAAAAATCCACCTGAAATCATGAAGATGAACCCAGAATGGCTTCGAAACCGTTCATTTGTATTTCTATTAAATTGTTTTTAACTATTAATTTGGTAGTTTATTTCAAAATATTCAATTATGGTGAAAGGAACATCGTTCATCAATAAAGAATTCACCACCAGGAAACATTGTTAAGTTAAAATGTAACTATCCTAAGAAGGAAATGACTTCTATCAAAAAAAAATCTAGTTCTTCAAGAAAATATATCAGTCAATAACAACTATTTCAGTGAATTTAAGATCAGACTCCAACAAAGTATCACTATCAACAAAGTTTATGTTAATATTTGATTATGAAATTTTTAATTTAGTTGATTTAAGTATTTTAGAGGTTTGAAACTACTTTACATTTAAAGTTGTAATCAAATTTTATTTCATTAATTGGCCCTGACAAAATGAGCTACTTTTGGTTGTATTATATTTAGAAGAGTTATAAAAATAAGAAGAGTCAAGGTATATTAATAGGAGAGCTTCAGAGTTTTATAAAATTCTCCATATATAAAAAGAAAATTATAACAAAAGAAAACAGTTTATCTGTGGGCTCGCTTGGTCTCTTCAGTATTTTTGAGTCTTATTGAGTACTAGCAGACCCAGCAATGCTTCGCCATTGTTATATATGAGCGCCTTTTAAAAATCAACTAATGAACCACCATCTTTTGACTTTTCTACGAACTGTACTAAGCTGAGCATACTCCAAAAACTTTAAATTAAGATTTTTTTTTTCGTAAGCCTATATGTTGCCGCAAGCTACGCTCAATTTACCTGTGAAAACCCCATGAAAATTCCTCAAGTACTTTTGGAGATTAGCGTGTCAAACAGACAAACAAAGAGATAAAGTTTTTAAAAATGTTCTTATTGTATTCTGTTACACTCCTCTCCAATTACCGGCCCTTTAGCTGAGTGAGTTTGACGTAGTGCCGGAGATAAAAGGTGGAGAATAATGTTCACTTTTTATGTATATTCACATTTAGAAATTGCAAAATTTCATCAAAAAAAAAGTCCGAGCAACGCCGGGTATATCAGCTACTTCATAATAAATCGAAAAATAATGCAAGATACTTTAAATAAATTTTAAATCAAATAACAAAATCCATATTTTATGACCAATGTACAAACTACGCTTTCAACATGCGAGTTTGTATGTTAATTTATGAAAAAAAAAAAAAAAAAAAAACTGGTAAAAATCCGGAAAACATACCATAATTAAAAATTGAACCAAGCATACAGTTGATCTCGTTAATTGCCATCACCGTACCAAATTTCATTATTCTAGATCTATTTATACTCGCGAAATACTGGAAAAACTGCGAGAAATCGCATATTTTTACGGAGGGCCATAAGGGGGCAAAGGGGTAAAATATTTGTTGTTTTATTGAGTATTTTAACTTATTGGATTAATCTCAGTTTCAAATATTTTTATCAATTTCACATATAGAAGTTTATTACACAAATACTGTTAAATCCGAATAAGGAAATTCCTAAGTTTTTAACTCTACTAAAATATCTTTTCAATTACTAACATTATAATGATATCGACAATTTACAAAATTTTTAAAAAATATATGATTTATATGAATTATTTTTTTAATTTTAAAATGACCAACAGAGTTTATATAACTTATGTACATTTGAATTTAATAAATATTTGAAATTATTCTCTTTAAAACCATATAGAGCTTTGTAATAGGAGGGAGGAGGAGCCTTTACACGATGACGCTTTTCAACAAGTGGCCTGTTTTTATTCCTTTTCATTTTTTTTTAATAAGCTTCTGTGCATCGGGAAATAGGCAGGAATAATTCCACGCGAAATGCTAGTAGCCGTTTTGTTTCGTTAGCAATAAAAAATAAACGATTTCCACTCTATTATTTCGGCGTGTAAAAGCATCCATACTCTTAGCCTGTGTTCCTGTTTCATTAAAGAGTGGCTGCGTTTTAATTGGGGAAGGAAGTCGGTGCGACCATTCGTCTCCGCCCACATCGTATCCTTTTTCCGATTTTCCAAAGATGAAAGCACCACCACCTATACGCCATCTGCGCCCATTCTAATCTAATAAAGCTCTCTCTTTCTCTTTTTTCCTGTCTCTACCATCCTAATCTTCATGCTCCTCCAGGTTTACAAGCTTGAAAAACCAGTCAGAAGACGACAGGGGAGGGAAAACGAGTGAGGTGGTGGAGAAGGAGGAGGACTGTAGAAAGAAGAAGAAAAAAAAATAAGAGAAACAACAAGTTGTGAATGAGGAAGAGAAGGCAAGGTAAAAACAATAGCCGGAGAAGTTGTAAGAAACCGAATAATAAAAGTCAGAAGGCGCAAGAAAAATGTTCACACAGCTCCGTAGTAATCCAAGTGATTACCTCTTAATAAGGGGAAAAATGAAACTAAGTGCTGGTTTTACCGGAAGTTCATAAATCACGATGGACACGGGCAACAATGAATGGCCACGCTCGGTAATTGCTGGCACCCATCAGCACAGCGAGGCCGTAACCAATGAGCAATCAGGAAGTGGACGTCGGCGCTGCTGGGCTGCTTGCAACTAACTTCTGTTTGAACCCATTAAGGGTCGGGGAAGATATTGCCTCGAAAGAGCGCGGGGCGAAGTCAGCCAAAAGGGGGAGCTTCCCTGACTCAAATGGACGTTGAAAACGATCGGGAAGAAGACGATCCTCCATCATCTCCATAAACGAGATCAAGGGTCCATCTAAGCATCCAACAAACGACGACGACACCAACCACCGTCTTCGGTCTCTCTTTAAAAAGGAACGAGCACTTCAAGCACCCGATTCACATAACACAACTGCAGATAAAAGCTTTAAAAATTCTTTAAATAGATGTACTCAGCACAATAATGTAATATAAATTATTAAAGAATTATCAATTTAATAGACAAAAATCTAATTAACAATGTAAAATAGCAATGAGTACTTTGGTCCTTTATTTTATTAAGCTCTAATTTATTTCTTTGTTTTATTGTTCATCTTGATGAGATGTGAGTTTAACATAAATTTTAAAAACTTTTCATAATGCCGTTTTCATTTGATTTTATTTCAACCAGAACATACTGAAAAACATCGTTAAGGGCCTGTAAATTTCGAAGATGTACATATATATTATTGCAGAATATCATCATCATCATCATCACATAAATCATTTTCAATCCACTGCTGGATGAAGGTCTTTTCTAAGCGCTTCCATTCTTCTCTAAAGAATTTATATTGCAGAATATAAATTTAGAAAAAAAATAGAATATAAATAATTCTTGTAAACTTTCTTTTGAGTTTTAGCTTCCCTCTGTAATAAAGGAACGAGCACTTTTCTATTGTATCAACATTTCGGATTTTCGAATTGTTAGGCTGCATTCGACATACAACAATGAATAGAAAGAATAAATTTCGAAAATTCTAAATATTAAGGAGTTGAAGGTGAAAGTGGAGACAATGCTTTTCATTACGTTTCCAATAGTCGTCTTTAGTAATCAAATAAATTACCTTAACTTTAGAATTCCAAAAAGAAAATCATAAAGATGCTACGTTTGTCGTTAATGTCTAAATGGCCATCCGAAGTAGAGGTTCGTTGATACTCCCTCTGTCCAAAATAAGTGTCCGAATTTTGATTTTATGATTAATTCGGAAAATGATAAAAAAAATTAAGAAAAGTATGCCTTAAATAATACTTAATTAAATAATACTTAATTAATTGACTAATAATACTAGACACTTAAAGTGTACATATTAATTTGTAAACAAATGGAAAGCTTCCTTTTATTATTAACTGTTCAAAAAAGTTAAAAATAGTTAGATTTAGTTTATATTCTATATCAATAAACTTAATTAATAATCTTTATGAATTAAATTGAGAAAATGGGCACTTATGGACAATAAAAATATCCCAAATTATTTCTGGACATAGGAAGCACAATATTTTTCTGATTTTTCTTTTAGCAAACGAAATTTTTAAAAATTGTGACCAAAAATAATTGAGTAAATTTTTAAAAATATGCTAAATTAAGGGCACATCGAATATTCTTACCTATAAATTTTGGGAGAAGTAAGAGAAAGCCTATCTGCACTTTAACTGAGCTGGATAACGTTCGTTATCCAGAGTCTGAAAATGACAATTGCATTGTTAACTGTAAATGGATGTATTTTGGTTTAATCACGACCTACTGGATACTAACAACCTGTTCATTTTGCTGATTTCCACTGTCATTTCAGGCAGACAAAAATCATTGTTGATTTCCCGAGTATTATCAACACCTCCTAGAAAGAAAGCCTGTGCACTGAAAATTCATATATTGTTACGTGGTCATAAGAAGTCATAATTTACGGCTTATTATTGGTAGAAATACGAATAACAATGCCTTTTTATGATGATGTAACAATATATGAATTTTCAGTGCACAGGCTTTCTTTTTAGGAGGTGTTGGTATTATCACCTTCTATCGGGAGATTTCAAACATTTTTTCTATCTGAAACAACAATTCGGAATGTAATTATATAGTTTGTATTCACAAAAACAAATTCGCATCGAAAATATTAATTCTCAATATTTAGAAAAAAAATTCTCAATATTAATTCAATTCAGGTAGGAAAAAAAACTTGAAATCTCCCGATAGACGGTGATAGTTGTTGGGAAATCAACAATGATTTTTGTCTGCCTGAAACAACAATGGAAATCTCACATTCGTATAGTTCTTCTGGACTTCTATAAAGTAGAGTTTTAAACATTTCGAGATGTACATTGGACAAGTCATCCAGCTGTATGTGAAAGCATGTCAGTACGTTGATAACATCAGATTTCAGTTCTGAAATTACAGTACGTTTTCCTTTTCATCCAGAGCTGCCTGTTTATTACTTCGCTCCTCCTGGATGAAAAGGAAAACGTACTGTAATTTCAGAACTGAAATCTGATGTTATCAACGTACTGACATGCTTTCGCATACAGCCGGATGACTTGTCCAATGTACATCACGAAATGGAAATCTGCTAAATGAACAGATCGTTAGTATCCAGTAGGTCGTGGTTTAATGCGATTGTGGGGAAATATACTGACATATTTTGAAGGTGAATGATAAAAAAATGATACTTTCGAAAGATGGAAGCTATTTAATTTTTTTTTCATTTCGGACTAATATACAGAGAATTTCAACTATGGAGCGTATCTTTTTTTTACTTGTATAACCTAAGATTAGCAAACAAGAGTTATCGTACAAAGCAGTAGTGCGATAAAAAAGGTTTGATATTAGAAAGTTCACTGTAATTGTATAAAAATTTGTATAGTGTAGACAGCAGTTTGGCACCATAGGAAGTCTTAATATACACATGTAATAGACATTTGTATAGATTATAGTTATATTCTTATCGTATGATGTGTGTAATTACAGTATTTTCATTCTTTTAGATTGTGATTACATGGCAGTTAAGTTATGTATCTTATTTTCCATTATAAATCTCACAAGGGCCAAACTTTACTCCGTGTCTCCTCCTCGAGTTGAAAAAAGCATGTGAAATTTTATATGAAACTTTTCATGCAATCCACATTAATTTTGACATCACATTTTAGAGTTTCAAGTCGAATGACTGGAATTATATAATAATAAAAAATTATATAATGAATTATAAAATTGTGTTCAAATATTATTAACATAGTTTTACATCAGCTGATTTTTCTTAATTTCTTATTTATGTCTGATTATTATTCGACAAACGTTTACAAAATGTTTTTATTAGCTTCTGTTCTGTAAAGTTTTAATTAATATAAAAGGCCAAGAGACTCGATAAATATTTATTAGTCATATGTCAGATTATCCGATTTTATATTCATTCGTATTGATTTTCATGTGAAAATGATGGACAAAATGTAATATTTTCAGTTTTATATTTTTTGTCAATTTCTGTTGTTAGGCGCTTGGCTTTACGACGTTTATGTGTTGAAGTGGGTTTTTAACATCAGCAATAATTATTTTTTAGGAAATGCTTGGAGATTTAGAGAAAAATAATATACCTATCAAAATGTACCTACTAACCCCCTCTAAAAGTTTTTACTATTTATAATATCCCTTTATATAACCCCATTTTTTTAAATGATTCTTAATATTACAGTACATACATTTTCCTGCTGGAAACTACTAACCCCTCATCCATTTTAACTCCAGCATGAACTTCCATAAAAATTACCATTTTGTCAGTTTTATTAAAAGGATATATAATTCCAAACCTTTGTTATAATTTAAAACTCAATATCTATAATTCAATATCACCATCGGAGACCTCACACTTCGGCCAGCTGGCCATACAAGGCTCTCTTAAATCAATTCTAAAGAAATAAAGAAATATGAAGTCTAATTATAAATTTTAGTAATGTAAATTCATTTTACTGTCTCTCAAATAACAGGAGAAGAGCTCATAAAAATTTTGAAGACAATTAAATGAGTCAAAAAGCTGGAATAAATGATTTGATATGAGATTGTATTTTATACATGAAAAATGCAATGAAACACAGAAAAATTTATAGGTAAGAATATACGAACTACATGTTTGAAAAACACAAATATTTAAAAGTTGAAAATTCATGAGTAAACAGAATCTGAAAATTGTCTTGTATTTCAAACTTTCTTCCTTCAATAATTAATTTGAAATTTTCATTTTATTTTTCCACATTATCTACAAGAGAAATTAATTTTTTTCTTTAAGTACGTGAAATGCTGTATTCATCATACAATAAAAAAGTTAAGACATATGTCAACCTGATATTTACATATTATTAAATTATAATAAAAGATAGCCTCGTTGAGGAGAGTTATAAAAAATAATAATATTTTAAACTGACGGATTCAATAAGAATATTCCATATTATTAAATAAAACAAAAGAAGGCCAAAACTCAAACTCAAGCGTGGCCTCCTGTACTAATTGTTTTTGTTTTGTTTTGTATTTTTATTTTTATGAGGGCTTTTGTAATGTTAACTTAAAAATTAAACCTTGAAAGTTCTCATTGTACATCTAAGGTAAATATGTATGATACAATTAAACATGAATCATCTTGAACAACTTACGACTAAAAAATACAACCTGATTTTTCAATCCTTATATCGTTGTGGTTAAAGAGTTTCTTTTTAGTCGTAAGTTGTTTATTATCACTAGCCACATTATTTTAATTGTTTATTTAGTTATGAATCATCTTGTCAGGAGCAATTAATAATTCTAAGTCTGTTTACATAACGCACATTATACCTGACTGTACGTTACTTGGGTCATCTTAAGGCTGATCATAAATGAGCCTTTATATTAAATATGTTAGAAATGTTAAGATGCCATTTAATAATAGATGAAAACAATCACGTCAGTGTTAGTCATATGGATGGCAAAAGCATAAGTTTGAAATTAATTTAAAAATTCACACTGGAAAGCATTCTGCACAATTTCTTGTATAATTTAAAAGAGTAAAATTTCAAAGTTTTATTTGACAGGTTTTCTGTTTGTTTCAGAATTTAATTATTTTTACATTAAAAACTGGACATATGTGCATCTTGAGAGGATAGTAGGTATGCAATTTTATCGAAACAAACTAGAGAAAAGCCAGAATTAAACTGTAGGAAAAATTCCATATCGCATTCGTCTATTCGTGAATGAAGACAGGTATAACTACATTGGATAAACACAGGACTTGAAAACTTCCATTTCTTATAGGTGCTAAACCGCTATCCTTTGCATATCCAATCACGTGTTTAATCATTCCGTCCACCTCAAAAGGTGAATACAGAGCGAATGATCTTCCATCTGCAATCTGTAAACATTGAACTTCTCAACTTTTTTCTTTTCATGGGCTATTCAGAGTAGCTTCAATGGTATTAAGGAAACGTCATTGGCGATATTGTTACCATTGATGAAGTGAGGACAGGGGAATGGACAATTGCATATTTATATCTTTCCTTTACAAAAGCGCAATTTCATATCTCTCCTTCGTGCGAGAAACGATAGATATTTATTTTATTATTTTATTTTGGAAAAATTTATATGACTTTTCTTATTATGCAACACAACTATGCAGTGTCTATATATGTATTTTTTATTTAATTTTTGCAAATTGATTTTTTGAACAAATTATTATTATCTATCGAAAACGTGTTAATGAAACAAAATATCGAGTCAACGCCAAAAGATTTCGAAATAGAAACGCTCCCACTGCAACTTTATTAATATTGCACGTGTTAATGTCAGTTAAGCATATTAATCTTCGTGCTAATGTTGTTCTTTTAAGACATCTCACGTGGGGTTGAGGGCTTTTCTATGTGACAGATGAACGTATTCTTTCACCTTGGGCTCCTCGGAGGAGGAAAGAAAGATGGATGGAAGAGGAAAACGACGAGGGGTAGAGTTGTGCCGCTGTTGGTGGGCCAATGAGGTGACGTCTGAGTCGCCCACCTGTTAGGGAGAATGAGTCTATTATGCATCTGGTTTTTTAAGATTTCTTCCTTAATAAAATTTAGCATTTGTTGTTGTTCCATTGTGTGGAAGACGATGCTTTCAAACCGGTTGTTGATTTATTAGCTCGCTCTATTGTTCGCATTTTAAGGAGGCTTCTTCCCGTAGAGAGGCTGCTCATAAGGCCAATGACAATGTGCGCTCCAAATATCACATGAACTGGCAACGGCAATTAAAAGAACAACCAACATTTTATGCGCAACCTTCTCCTCTGACGGTTTGTTATGGGAACGTCAGTCAATTAAAGACATTTGCTCGTAGAATGCCGCTGCTTAATATCAGAAGTTCACAGACACCGACCTTATGCGATCTTACTAATAATGTTAATCAAACACAATAAGACCACTATTCTTCTAATCTAATGTATTAGCTAAATAAAACAAATTTTATACAATTTTGTTTAAACTTCTTAAAGGATATCATCAGAAAATATCTTCCGTATTAACTCTTTATTGAACAGAGCCTCTGAGGGGACCCGACTTAAAGAATTTTAATTCCCATTTATCTGAAATTTGACACACTCGGTACAAATTCAGAAACAAAGAGTATAATAAAATATCTTCATCAACCATAAGATTAAAAAAAATGGAGTGCGTTATCTTCCAACTCAATAGTGTAGAGGGAGTGAGAAGGAATAAATTGTGGAAGAAATTACAAAATTTATTCAATTACTAATTTAATAAACTTTAAAGCTGTAGTTGATTTTCTTTCTTTTTTTTTTAGATTACATGAACCTATAGATGATGGAACTCTTGTTTCAACTGGTAAGATGATAACTTATATAGGCTAAATACCAGGCTAAAACAATCGCTTTGTAGCATTTTAAAATCGAATATTGCGTAAATGAATATTACAATTCTATACAATTACAAAATAAATGTAATTGAATCTAAGGGAGATAGCATCCAAAATAATTTTGGGCGCCGTTTTCCCAAGATGGACGCCAAAGCAACGGTGGAGTGTACTATCACATATCTATAAAATTAGTGTAATCGGTATGTATGCACTCTATTTGTCTGCCATTCCGAATCTTTTTTTCGAGCCTAAGCTAAAGTCGAATATAATAGAATCTGGTAAGTCAAGTGCAGCTTATGGCATATAAAATTTAATAGCAAATTGTATAGTAAACCAGTTTAAGAGTTATAGGTAAAGACCGCAATCTAAGACAAAGGAATGTAAACCAATTGCAACAAAGTGTATAGTATTTTCAGCGGTGTATTTAATGCATGACGTACCCTGGGCGTCAGTTAAAAGGAAAGAGCACTGAGCAGTTTCTATTCAAACATTATTAACTTCAGTTGTGCTATTGAGTTGATATTACGGTCAATTTTATTACTTAGGAAAGTCGTCTAAAAATGAGTATCATACATTTTAGACCTGAGCACAATTTCAGTGCTTGCCATTCCGTTATTTTTTTGTAGAAACACCGCTAGGAATTGCGGCTGAAGATTTGAAGTACTGTTTGAAGTCTTGGAAAAATTTTGTGTCCGGTAATTGGCTCTAAGACTTATTGCTAAGAATTGATCGCCATCTGTTAGTTGGAAATGAAATTAGTTTTCAAGCTTTCATAAAAAAGCAGTGCGCAGCAATAGCGAAATCGTTTGTAAAGTTTGTTTCCCGATTAATTTCAGAACAAAATGGTTATTCAGCAATATAAAGCACAACAGCTTAGAAACTGTGGGCACAATAGTAAAGGTAAAAAAGAAAAAAAAACTTTATACAAAGGAAAACAGATCTACACTGAATGCTTTAATTATTCGTAAGTATATGTACATTTAGGTGACTAAGCCTTCTTCCTCAACGAATAATAAAAAAAGTATTTCTATTTGTATTTATTCTTATGTCCCATTGGCATTTGATAATAACACTAGTCAACACACATTTTGTAACTATGACCACACATAGTGTTCTTAGTAGTAATTTGTATGTAGAATCCGAATCGGATTTTAGATTTTTTTCTATCACGTCACGTTTCCAAGTTATGCACTTCGAGACTTCTTTGTTAAAGTAATGGATGTGAAGAGAAGCGTCTGCAATGTTAAACTATCCATATTTTGGGGCCGCAAGAAAATTTATCAGGCCCCAAACACTGAATAATTTTAAAATGTTTTATTGAAAAAAAAGAAATCTGTGCGTGCTAGAGAAATTTCAAAATTATATTCGTAATAAGCAGAAAAATTACTACCAAAAATCACCCACTTGAATTTGGTTACAAGAAAATTCTTAAATTTGTTGGCCAGTGTAATCAAGGCCTGTGTCCTGGCCCTTCTAGGCAAGAAAAATTCATGCGTCCCTTATCAGCAAGTATTTGTATACTCACATGCATAGCCAAATCATACATACTTAGAATACTTACTTCTAACAACCATGACCAAATATAAACAAATTTGAAATAAAAAAAATTTGTATTGACCTTTTTAATTAACAAACAGTATTAAGTTTGCAAAAAATGATGAAAGGAAAACAGTTCACCCGATCAGCAAGTGCCCCGTTGATAATAAACTGTATTAAAATTATCAATAACAATCCTAATAATAATAAAATCTTGTAAATATTCCAAGGAGAAGCTTTAGCAGTGAAGCAGAAATACATTTATACGTTTATTAAAAAGAAATTAATCCCCGCCTCCCGAGTAGGATAAGGCAAGTCATCTATTTATACTCCCTTATCTGCACTTTTTACCTCTGCCCAAATTTTTTTTAATCAATAAATTGATTTTCTGGAACGTAATATGTAAAAAATGTAAAAAAATCTCGTATCTTCCTTCCTTTCTCGTCATTTCTGAACGTACGATATATCACATGCCATATCTTGCCATAGTTCTAAGGACCAACTGACTGTCATCCCCGCAAATCCGATCCCGCTGGAACAATTGGGCCTAAACTTCATAGTAATGTAGATCTTGCCTAAAGGAATCTGGATACTAGATTTTATGCCTTTACGTACCCAAATAGCACATAGATATGTTGCCCTCTCTGAATCCCACCCCCGTAATTCCGACCCCCGTATACCAGTGAAAACCAAACTAAATAGTGCAGAAGCACATGCCCATAGTAAGCTACATTCCGAAGTTCAACCTTCTACCTCAAAAAAAGGTAGAAATTATGAAGGGGACGGACTGACATTATAAAACCAATAAGTTGCTCCTTACGAGGGTCAGTCAAATGAAAACCGGAAATATTTTTTACAGCCCCTTTATTACAGACAGAGTTGGTACACTATTTTTCAATGTAGTCCCCATCTTTTCGATGCATTTCCGCCACCGAGTCAAGAAGGCATGGACATCTCAGGAAAAAAAAATCTTCATATAATGGAGATCTTGCTTATAGGAATCTGCATACCAAATTTCACCCCTTTATATGCATAAATACACTTAGAACTTTTGGTCCCCTCTAATTTTCACCCCCAAAGCTCCGAACTTAGTGGGCTAATCAAAACCAAACTAAATAGTGAAGGTGCACATGCCCATAGTAAGCTACATCCCGAATTTCAACCTTCTACCTCAAAAAATGTAGAAATGATGAAGGGTAATTCAAATCGTGTGTAAAATAAAACCAATAAGTAGCTCCATTTTTCCGCTACTTAATAATAAGCTTATAGATTATGAGCACTTGAGCAATCGTGCGTCGACAAAGCGTTTTCACGTGCGCGCGCCGATGTCAATAATGCTTAAAAGATTAACAGAAAGTAACAATATATTCCTTAAATTGTCTAAAAATCTTATGTGGATAATGCAGATGATAAACTTAAGAATAAAATAAAACTCTTTTTCCACAACGAAATAGGAATTGAACAAACATAAAAAGAAAAAGACCGAAAATAAAATGAAAAAATACAACCTGAGTCTGTAAGCGCTTTTCGAAAGCTTTGCTTTCATCATTCAGCAGCCAAGGAGCCCCTCGAGAGAACTTGAGAGAACTGACTTGGAATAGAACATGCTGAGTATTTATAACGAACGGAAGCCAATCAAGACAAAAAGATCCAACTGAAATTTATTGATTGGGTAAGTGCGTCGCCCATTTGATCAATGGTGATTCGCTAATAGGGCCCCTATCTAAGTTGAGTAACAATTTTTTATCTGTTTTTTGAATGGCTAAGCTTTCGAAGGCGTCCAGAAGGTGTTTCTTGTTTATTGACTCAATAAGTTTTACATTGTTTATTAAGAATTCATGCCCGGTATCTAGAGTGTGTTTGGCTATGGATGACTGATTCCCTCTACCATATCTTGTGTGTCTCATGTGTTCCTCGAATTTTGTTTCAATATTACGGAAAGTTTGTCCTTTGTACATCATGGGGCATTGGGAACATCTGGCTTCGTATATTCCTGATTTCTGTAGTGGTGGAATCTGGTCCTTTGGGTTAGGTAATAAATGCCTGGTCTGGTTGGGATTGCTAAAAGATAACGAAATATTAAAAGATTTAAAAACAGAATTGAGACCTTTGATGAAAACAACTCTGGCGAAGACCATTTACCACAAGGGTATATCGCAGTTTATTAAGAGAAAAGAGTGGGAAGAAACGTCAATGCGAATTTGAATGCCATAGACATTGTGCCACCTGCGTCAGCCAGTGTAAAAATATGGCAGAAAAATTAGTGATACGCGGGCTCCTTCGTCACTAATGGAAAAAGGGGATCAGTGCGCGAGCAGCAGCCGCCGTAATATGCAGGGTGGAAGGGCAGGGTGTGACCAATGAACGGACAACACGCCGGTGGTTCTCCCGCTTTTCGTCTGGAGACATGGGCCTGGAAGATGCGCCAAGAAGCGGAAGACCCAAAGAAGTGGATGACGCAGCCCTACGGCAACAAGTGGAAGCCAACCGTGGACTAGCGGCGGACATCGGGACATCACAATCGAGCGTGGTTCGACATCGACATCTGCACGTCATGGGAAAGGTCAACAGGAGCTGCCGATTTGTGGCCCACGAGCTGACGACCGCGCAACCACAACAACGGGTGAAGGTGTGTCGTTAACTGCTGGAAAAAATAGAGGTTCTGCCACATCAGCCTTCAGCCCCGATTTGGCACCTTCGGACTACCATCTCTTCCAGTCCATGGCGCACTTCCTGCGTGGACGGCGCTTCGCCATTGTCAGTGAGGTTGAAGACGCCGTGCGTGACTTTTTCGCCCAGAAACCGGAGGAGTGGTTTCGCGAGGGCATCCGCCAGCTGGCTGATCGTTAGATGAAGACCATCGAGCATGATGGACTCTACTTTGAAGATTAGCAATGAGTGGTTCCTGTCTGGTGCCCATTTAAAAGTTTGCGCGGTGATCGGCCACTACTTTTGACTCAACCTCCGTATATCAGACTACGTTGGACCCACGGTGAAGTTTGGAGGAGGCGGTGTCCTGGTATGGAATTTATTTTCATAATATAGACCGAGCCAACGTCTTTCAATAGTAGGAATTATGACGCCTGCAACTTACCTTAACATTTTATAAAATTTTGCTCTGCCTACCATTCCTGAAACAAAACAGTGCTTCTTGTCACAAATGTGCGTTGACAGGAATTGAAACAAGAATGATTTTACCGCCAAAGCGGATAAAGGGAGCGCATTTTCGTGTTATAGCATCGTACATGGATATATAGAATTAACCAACATTTTAAAACACTTGAGAATAAATAAATAAATATGAAAACTAAATTGTAAATTACTATTTCAATAAGCTAATATATAAAGAGAATTTAAACGAATAAACTTGAAGAACTGAAAGGTAAATGGAGAGTGGAGTTATTCCTCATACATTTAAAAAAATAAAAATTCTTTAATCTGTAAGAATTCCCACATAATGTTAAACGAAGTCAGCTACAATTGCTAAAGCGTTATGTGTAAGCATCTATTATTTTTTCATATTAAATTTCTAAAGTGATTCTACGTTTCATCTACTATTGAAGCAAGCGATTAACTACTAATAATTAGAAATTTTTATAACAGTAATAAGTTTTAGATACCATTAAGCCTAACAGCATTATGCTCTTGATAAAATAAGCTATGGATAACAATAGATCTAACAACTCGTAAGGAGTTGGTTGATATATTTCACGCCATATCTTAGCATTGAAAGTTCTAACAATACAATATTTACCATTAGGGCACATGCTACAATACCAATTCCCACTATCATTATTTTCTCGTTATATTCACTCATGACACGTTGTTAC